>JAJAGP010001823.1:0-29974 GCA_025084515.1 Ancistrus triradiatus | reverse complement strand
ACTGTGGATTGATGGAGTCCAAACTCTTTAGAGATGGTTTTGTAACCTTTTCCAGCCTGATGAGCACCAACAACTCTTTTTCTGAGCTCCTCAGAAATCTCCATGATACACTTCCACAAACATGCTGTGAAGAGCAGACTTTGATAGATCCCTGTTCTGTAAATAAAACAGGGTGCCCACTCACACCTGATTGGCATCCCATTGATTGAAAACACCTGACTCTAATTTCTCCTTCAAATGAACTGCTAATCTTAGTGGTTCACATACTTTTGCCACTGACTTATATGTAATATTTTCTTCAATAAATAAATGAGCAAGTATAATATTTTATCTCATTTGTTTGACTGGGTTCTCTTTATCTACTTTTAGGACTTGTGTGAAAATCTAATGATTTATTAGGTCATATTTATGTAGAAATATAGAAAAATGCACAAATTTTCAAGCACCACTGTACAGTGCATAATATCATTAAACAATCAGATCACACTACATCAAGAACCGTCATTCATCAATAGCTGATAGAACCACATGGGCAAGGGATTGCTTTATCAAACTTTTCTCAAGCACTACAATACAGAGTTACATTCACAAATGCCACTTAAAACGTTACTGTGCAAAAAACAAGCCTCATGTTAACCATGTCCAGAAGTGGCATCAATTGCTCTGGGCTCAGAGGCATATAGGATGGACCATCACACAGTGGAAACATATATTGTGATCAGACCAATCAGTATTCCAAATTCTTTTGGAAGAAATGAATGTCGTGTGTGCCGGACCAAAGACGAAAAGGACCATCCAGATTGTTATGAGAAACAAGTCCAAAACGTGAAATATCTCATGTCCATACTGCAAAGAAATAAAAGTCAAAGTACATACAAGAATGCATTTTCCATACCACCCCAACTTTTTCCATGGTTCCAGTTTTGAAGAGATGACAGGCTTTTTGTTAAGGTTTTTGACATGTAAATGTTAGAACATATTGTCTGTAATAAACCCAAATGGAGATAGATAGATAGATTTTAGGTTAAAAGTGCTGGGGTAGCCCCTTAATTCCAACTGCTTGCTTACAGGGTTGCTGTTCTGTTGTTTTGCTCTGTGCTAAAATAGCCCGTATGTGACGAAGAGGAATTTCTGGTCATATCCGTGGCCGGTGAGTAAAAGGGTCACGAAGCAGATGGTTGTGCCACTGTATTTTATGTCATGGCTCCCTGGAGACACTGTACCTGACAGAGTACTTAACCCAGCATGTGTTCTCATACGGAGCTGAAGCAGCACTGTCCTCTTTCTCCTTACCTCTCTGACTCCCCCTTCTGCTTCCCTTCCACACTCATACATGTCTTCTGTGCCCTCTCTTTGTCCTCTTTGCTTCGCAGCTTGATGGCTTGTAGGAGGTACTACTTTGAGATCTTGCACAAGCAGGACGATAAGGGCTCGGACCACGTGGAGGTCGGGGTAAGTTTATCAGCGCCAGAGCAGAGCAGCGACTAAACTTGTGGGCTGTTCTTACACTAGAGCATGTAGTAACCTTTGTGCATTATGTGCATGAGAAATTTGCATAACAAAAGTGAAATGACAAATGAGTGTCTTAAACCTCACATCATTGAAAGAACAATTTCTAAAACAAGAAACACCCATTTCATTTCAAAAACATCTAGAGATTTGTGCTTGTGATTTACACCCAGTGATGACAGTTTTTGGTGGTGTGTTGCCTGTTCAGCAAAATGTAAGACATCTCCTTATGACAGATCCTCTTCTGCTGGTGTGTAAACCTGTTTGCAAGTGCAAAGTACAAAAACAAAAAAAAATCAGTTGCACTCTATGTTTAGTTAGTATTATATGGGCATTAATAGTACTCTTCATGTCTAAGATTTTCGAATATACTTGCCAAAATCAGTGGTTTTGCATTAACGTTTCATGTAATTTTTGACCATTTTCTAAAAACTGGAAACATTATATTCATTCACTTGGACATATTGAAAGTCTTAGGCCACCATTAGATTTGTGGTTCATCAAATATCAGTGGTATAATGACCAGATGTAATTGTCTCAGTCTCTTTATTAGAATACAACCAGATAAGACAGGAAATTTGTACACACAAAATGGCTTCTGTAGGCAAAAGTCAGTAATTAGTGTCACATTACTGAAAAACTGGTTACTGGTTACTTGGCTGCTACCCATCTAAAAAAGACCATTTCCGATCAAAATTCTTCTGACTGTTCAAGGCTCAACTTCGCATCCCGATGAAGCTGCCAGATGCTGCTATTGCTCAAGTGTAAGGGAAGGTCACAATAAATATTTTCCGATATCTTTTTAATACTGCATTCAAATTGCTTATATGTTTTGGCTGTATTGTAAAAATGAGACTGGGAAATAATTATATATGGTCATTATACCATTTCTGAAACATTAGTATAGCTAATCTAATGGTGGCCTGAGACTTTTGCACAATACGAAATATTAGATTATAGTTAGAATTATATATGCACTCATTGGACACTTTATTAGAAACACTTGCAAGTACCCTTTTGCCTTCAGAACTGCCTTAATTATTCGGCGGGATCAGAAAGCAAGCAGGAGTTTTCAGCGAGAGAATTCCGGGAAATGGAGTTCTCTCCATTGGGTGCCAGGCATGTCAATATCCTTGTTTCAGATTATTTCAGCAACGCTCGGTTCAATGTGGTTTAAACAGGTTGTAACAGTAATTTGCATGTTTAATATGGAATTTTAATTACAATTAGTTCGGTTAATAATGTGCACTTAGTTCACGGTCCAGTACTCTCGATAGGGCAGACCTATTTTATGTCCAATTAAAGAGTGTACATGAGTGTGTGTTCTGCTGAGGAGGTCTGTGTAAATGAGGACCATTAGATCTAACTGAAAAGTCACATTTAAAGAGCAGATAATCCAAACAAAGCAAATTCTGATTTTCAGATTTCAGACAGGAGATGATCAGTTTTAATTACAGCATAATTACATAGTCATACTTTATACTTTCTTAACATGCATAAACCTGAGTACTGCTGTTACTTAACACACATCCAGACACTGTAACAGGTTGCACCCACACTTAACCACGAGAACTCGGCTGACTCAAGGCGACTTGGAACAAGGTTTTCTTTTGGCAGCCATTAGGTGGGAAAAATGATGACACCAAAAGGACCTTCCTCACTAGAGTGCCACGCTAATTAGCCCCATGATTTGTCCACCACAATATCTCCCTCTGGTTACATCATACACTAAACCACCACCTGACGTGGGTCAGCGAGCCATCCAGTTGACTGAGATAATTTGCCTCAACCATCTGTGCCTATAGCAACTTGGTATAATAACTGCATGCACTCACCAGGCCCTATAATAGGTGCATTTTTTCAGTTCCACTTACCACGTAGATGCTGTAGTTGTAGTTTTACAATTAGACTGCAGTCCACCTGTTTCTCTGCATACTTTCAGTCCCATTTGCTCTGTTCTCTAATGGTGTGTGAGTGTGTTTTGCTGGTCTCGGACCCAGGAGTGCTGCTGGAGTTTTTAAACCTCGTGTTCACTACATTGCTCCGCCTTGTAGACATAAAGTCAGCGACAGTAGCTCATCTGTTGCTGCACCTTTTTTTGTTAAATCCATCATTGCTCACAGCACGCTGGTGGCTGGACACTTTTGGTTGGTGGACAATTTTCAGTCCATTAATGACACTGAGGTGTTTAAAAACTCCAGCAGCACTGCTGTCTGATCAACTCGTATCAGCACAAGACACAGTAACACACCACAACCACATCAGTGTTAATGCAGTGCTGGGAATGATCTGGCACTCAAATAGGACCTGATCTGTGCTGGTCCTGTGGAGGTCCTGACCATTAGAGACCAGAGTAAAGGGGATGAACAAAGTATGTAGAGAAACAGATGTACTACTATATGGTGAGTGGAACTGATAAAATGGTAAATGAGTATAGAAACAAGGAAGTGTAAATAATAAAGTGGCCAGTGAGTGTATGATGTAATAACTGCAAAGACTACAAGAATGGAATAAAAATGGAATGGAATAAAATTCTCGACCTCCATAAAATCCTCCAAACGGTTGGAGTGTTATTTACTGAAATGTCTTCAGAGTGCAGTATTACACACGATTGTAACTGCAAGGTTACTGAGTTTTTCGCACCATTCACAGTTATTAGAACCGCTCCTCCTCCTGTGTTCTGATTGGTCACCTCTCAGAGCCATTCGTGTTTAATACTGCCCTGAAGATATATCAGTAAATAAAACTTCAATGAGCAAAGCTGACATGTAGGACAGAAACAAGCAGAGGAAAAACTGTGTTTTTGCAACACAGCCACTAGAGTTAAATGTGCTCGTTTCTCACAGTTTCTACAGGCCTCAGTCGGTTCCCTGCTCTATTCTGAAATAGATTCTTGTGATATAAATACCAAAAATTCCATTGCACTGTCACATTAGTTTCTAATTCCACAAATGCTTTGTGTGTGAGAGAGAGAGAAATGGAAGATCAATATGTGGTGCTCAATGCTACGAATTAAATTAATGTATGGGAATCACTGCAGTATCTTACCTACTTGGTCAATACCCGGTACACTACAGTATCCCATACAGAATAGCAATCTCTACGCAAGCAACTGTTGCAGCAGATCCCATTGGATTTTGTACCAGATGGCAGTTGTCAGTTTGCTGCCATGGCTAACCCACCAGCCTCAGTAAGAATTTACCAGTCTGCAGAAATTGTGGAAGATCCATTGCGTCTTCTTTCTGCACCAGACCCCACTCACTCATTATGTGGAAGGATCGTGGAGTGACTCCGTGAAGAAAATGCACAAGAGACTACATATGATTCTTCAAAGAGCATCTTGCATGCTTTATTTTCATTTCTGGTTGTGTCTACACTATGTATGGATGCACCATTTTTTTTATCTCTGCCTCTGGAGGCCACTTTTGAAGGGCATGGAGGTCATCGTGTTTGTCTTGATGGACCTGTCATGCAGTTTGTAGAAGCTATCCAGGAAGCAGTGAATGAAAGACTGAGTGGTTTTCACGCTGGCAGTTTTTGTCACGATGACTCACCCGCTGGCTCTGACACGGTTTGCTCTCGCTCTGAAACTGAGAGTGCCTATCGACATGCTTTAGTCTTGGTATAGCTAGTGTGCCTTCAAGAGAGTGTCCCACCTATTCAGAGAACTGTCCTCCTTCTACCTTCTGTGTTCTGACAAATCCATCATAAGTTGAATGTCTCGTAAATCGAGGAGTTTAATATATACTGCATATATCATAGTGTAACCTACCGTAAACATGATTTAAAACACTTACATGAACCTACAATTGGGCAAAATCATTAACATAGAGCGTATTCTAGAACAAAGTATTGAATATGTCATGTAATTTACTGAATAATGTACTGAAAGTGAAAAACAAATGATTACTGTGATGACCATGGCGTTTGCTAGTACATTTCCCAGCGCTCATCACTCCAGCCACTTGACTCCCTATGTCATGCACTGCCGATTTCCTCATTTAGCACAGGAAAGTGCAGGAGAGTATCATAATGCGTATCGCTTACCCCGGGAAAAATGGAAATTCAAAATTCAGAATGCACATCAGGTATTAATACAATAAAATGGTTTTAGAAGTTTTGACTCAACCCTTATGAAAATTGTCAATGGCTTTTGGCGGAAAGAAAACTATGAATGATTACTATGGTATTTCTGCCATGGTTTTACCAAAGTACCGCAGTAAAATCATGGCGGATCCATAGTATACACATAGTTACCATAAGATACCTTAATAGTTCATAGTAGAATCATGGTTAACTATATAATAAGCATAGTTACTATAAACTGGTGAAGACTTACAGGAAACGTTTGACCTCTGTCATTGCCAACAAAGATTATGTTACAAAGTATTGAGGTGAACTTTTGTTATTGACCAAATACTTATTTTCCACCATAATTTACAATTAAATTCTTTAAAAATCCTACAATGTGATTTCCTGGATTTTTTCTCATTTTGTCTGTCATAGTTGAAGTGTGGCTATGATGAAAATTACAGACCTCTCTCATCTTTCTAAGTAGGAGAACTTGCACAATCAGTGGCTGTCTAAATACTTTCTTGCCCCACTATACCTTTTATCCAGCATGTGTCTTTTTAGGTTCTTTGAGTCAGGATCCTGTCATTTGAGCTTGCCACTTCTATGTGGTAAAGAAAAGCAGCGCAAGGAATCATTTTCTCAAAGGCATCGTCTACAGTACATTCGAATAAGTTCTTTTCTATTTGAGCTTTTAGATGCAGAACCCCATCCAAAATCTACTGGCAATTGCACAAGCACCAGCAAATAGGTTACTTGAATTACTGGGTAGGAAAGGTGAGAAATAAGTGGCAAAATTGGTCTTCAAATTTTGATCCTTCTATTGAAATCCAATCTGTACCATCATAAGTGCATTTCACACACCATCAAAATCGACTACAATAACTGATCCTGATGGAGGTCTTGGTGGAGGAGAGTCTGGGTGCAGTTTGAACCCACCATGGCCTAATGTGTGCCCAATGAAGTACTAACCAAAGACACCTGCATCATTCAATCGAAGCTCATTTGGGGCACTCTCCCCAGAAGTACCAGTTTGCCTCACAGCCTTGACAGCTCAGCTTACTACTACTCACCACCTGGAGCAGCTACAATGCATTTGGAAAATCTTCAGATCCTTTGTCTTTTTTTCACATTTTGTTATGTTGCGGCCTGGTGCTAAAATAAACATTACAGCATAATGAGAAAGTGAGATTTGGATTTGAGAGTGGATTTGGGGATTTTCTGCCATTCTTCTATGCAGATCCACACAAGCCTTGACTGTTGTAAGTAGACAGAATGGAAGCCATTTAAACACCTTGTTGAATTTGAGACTTCAATTGCAACTGCATAGGCATGTCTAGCCCCTTTTCAGGGGTGCTCAAGCTGCTGTTGTTGTTGTTGTTTTTTTAGAAGTTTGTCTCTGATAAGCTGGAAAAAATGTTAAAACCATAGAAAGTGTGTAGTTTAAACAACACATTTTTATATTTAACTTACCTACAAAAATACAACAGTCCTCCCTTGCCTTGCAACCGGTATGATCCAAGTTATGGCTTTGTGGCTTGTGGGCCAACAAATCTGATTAATGGAAGTTTTCACAGATTTGTTGGTGATTTCCCGTCACAGTGTTTCCCCTACCCAAAAAAGTCAGACGTTCTTCCTTCACAAAGTATGGGAATAACAGTCCAAAATTATGTTTAAATGTACAGTCTTATGTTAAAGAAAAGGGGAGGGGGGCTGGTCTCATTGGGATTCTATCACTCCTGCTGCAGGACTCTAGGAGCTTTTCAGCAAATGCAAACACTCAGTCCCCTACCTCCATGCTCCATCTCCCAGAAACAGGTGCTACCATTTCCAGTACAGTGTGGTTTAGCTATCCCTCGAAGAGACTGCCAATGTATGGGCCAGCTTTACAATGTGAACAAATGCATGAACTGCATAAAACAACAAACCCAGGATGAGGTTGACAGCAATAACTCTTTCAGTAGTTTAATCCTTTTTTTTGCCTTACGTTCAATAACTTAAATATAATACACAAAATAAATATATTTCTGGTTTGTCCTCTTCTCACTGTAATGTAGAACTGGGACGAAGGGCAGAAAGAAATACACTGGGTTAAATAAGGATAGAGAGATGCTATTCAGATGCCACCAGCTAATTAGTCCTGTGATTTGTTCCCCAAATTGTTCCCTCCCACTACAACTCACACTAAACCTCCCTCAACTGCTCCAGTGGATTTTATATTTTTTCAAACCACTCCTTTAATGCAGAGAAGGTTAAATTGCCAAGGCATGAACTGTGAATAATATTATTATGTAATGTGTGTTTAATATAGCTTGTTAGAACTATGAAGTTTTCAGTTAAAGGTCTACTCTGCATTCTGCCAGGGATGCTATGTGATGTGCACAATCGCTGATAGCTTTTCAAAAGCTTGCCACATTACATCCTACAGAGACCACAGAGAGTCGCAGATGATCCTCACACCATGGATTCCGTACCAAAGCCTTTAAACAAAGTCTTTCACAGTCAGCGATGAACAAAAACAGCTAAGCATTATGCCTCATGGAGTTTAACGCAAAAAGCATCGTTACAAGACAATGTTTTTCTCATATAGTCTGTTGTTGTCTCGCATGGCGAAGCAGATTAGAAACCAGGAGAGTAGCTGTATGAATAGATTTGTATTGTAGACAACAGAAACAATTCCAGGAGTAAACTTGGCTCCCACCCTTGTCCTCATCTCAAAGCGTTAACCACATTTTCAAAATGGAGCCCCTAATTAGACAAGGCAAACAGGGAAATCGGTTACTCAAGTCCTCAATTTGAAGCAAGTATGTTGGAGATAGTTTTACTCTTGAATTTGTCTTGAAAAAAATCATCTTAATCAGAAACTGTCAAACAAACTTAATATGCAGTTCATGTACCAAGTGCATAGCAACACACAGTACGCATATGTGGAGTTTAATGTAGTGTAAATAAGGAGAAGAATGTTGCTGAGAAAGGTCAAGTCAAATTTATTTCTATGGCGCTTTACTTTGTCTCACAGCAGCTTTACAACTACAGATATGTAAGGAAGTAACCTTGGAAGGACCAGGGGCCGGATTCATGAAAGCTTCTTAAGAAAGAGAATCTTTTTAAATGTGCGTTTATTCGTAACTTCATTCTTAGGAAAAAAGTTATGAAAGTTTGTTATTCTTCAAATAACTTAAGAATTATGTTTTTTTTTCTATTCTCTTCTTAAGAACAATTCTAAGAACGAGTGGTAGTCTTGAACACATTATGTTCTTAAGTGTTTTCTTAATCTTATGATAACCTAACGCTTGTCTTAGACTGTGAGAGTTGAAGGTAAGCATCAAAATTTAAAACCAAACAATTCAGTTACTGGAAATGTGGCTTACATTTCAATTTAGATGCTTAAAAGTCTTTGGAGTGAAGGTCATCCTTAAAATACAAAAGGCTACATAAGGAAAGTTATGGCAAATTTATGGCAAAACTTTCTTCCACCATCACTTCTTTCTTGTCGGCTAAAGTGTTTTGAACACTTGGTTTGAATGTCCTCCATTTTGCCATCCTCAGAGGATTAAACTAATAATGGAAATAATGGTCAATACAAATTCAAAATGTATCTTGCGCAGTACATTGTAAGCTGTAAAATGCAACGTAGTCTACATAAGAAAATGAAGAGTTTCTTAAGAAAATTTTAAGAAAATAATTATGATTTTCTTAAAATAATATTTGAGAACTTCTTAAGTTTTTTTTCGAGAATTGCATTTAAGAACATATTTATGAACGTCTTAGTGTTTGTCTTAAGAACATTCGCAAGTTTTTTCTTAAGAAAGCTTTTGTGAATCCGGCCCCAGGACTCAAAAAGGGACCCAACCCAGCTGGGAAGCCTAGATTATATGTAAGAAATGAACTAAACTACCTAAAGAATAGATCTATAATAAAAGTTAAAATACACATATAAAAATTTAAATGCAGAACATATTTAAAAATATATATAAAATATTATATTATTATTACTATTAATATTATATATTATTATTGTATATAAAAGTATTATATAAAAATAATATATAAAGAATTAAAACAGTAAAATATAGAATATCATATATTAGAGAGTAGAATATTATGAAGAATATAATGAAATACAGAACATAAAAATATAAGACAGTATTATATACTTTAAATAAAATAAATATTATAAAATAGTGCAGATGACATGGTTATGTTTTTTCCTGTGGAAATGGGTTACAAAGTGATTAGATTTTCTCCCTGTCGATTAGGGATTAGGCATTTTGCATACATCAGACTGATTATATATTAAAATCCCTCTAGACCCCTTTCTTGCCTTTGGCCTTGTACATCACTCTATGAATATATCCGTCTCTGAATTTGTCCAGAGATGTTCTTTATTCATCACAATAATTGTACGTGTTTTGGGACCTTGCTAAAACCTTTTAGAAAAACTGTACATATTGTCCAATGGGTTACCTTTTGGATTCTTAATACATAAATCTTGTAATATATCATTGTTCATTTAAGAACACCTTCTCTCCCTTGGGTCTCCAAAGTGCCATTATAAATATATTGTGAGTGTATGGTCTTCAGTGGGTCAAGACAGCTGCTGAAAATTGCAGCATCGGAGATCCAGGGTTGAGTACTGGTGGGGCTTCTCAACGTCAAGGATGAGTATTGTGTTTACAGGGAAAACCCTATATACTGGGGTTACACTGGTAGTGTCCGTCCCGAGCCCAGATAAATGGGGAGTGATGCCTCAGGAAGGTCAAAACCCAAAGCTATTATTCTGTGATCTGCTGTGGTGACCCCTAAAGGGAGCAGCTGAAAAAAGATGTCGTCAATCCCTCCACTGAGCATCATCAGGTTCACTGTGTTTCCCCTTTGCAGTTCCCTTCATGCTATTTGGTTTAGCAATCCATGAAGCTGTCCTGCTGACTCAGCCTTCTGTGCAAATTCTGATTTTTATCAAGGCTGTCACATCCACTTATAGACACTATTTGTATTTTCTTGTGTTCCTTTATAACGTTAAAGGCGTTTTTCTCTTTTCCCGAAACATTCTGCATGCTCTTTCATTTTTTTCAGATGAGCTATGTAATGTTGTCTTGCTACAGAGGCAAAAATTGATCGGTTCCTTGCTGATATTCACTTTGAGTGCCACTCCACCAGCAGGGCGAATATGATCAAAGAGAATTCACTGACCTACCAAAGACTTGCTGCATTGATTCTCAATCTCAGGATCCTTATTAATAGAAAATCCATGCTCCACGCTGTCCTGAACCTGTGAGAGAAGCAACAGACCACAACAAACAGGTCGCATGCTTAAGTTATCTGGAGCTATCCTCCACATGCTAATGAAAGAGAATAATATAAGGGTCAAAAATGACCCGCCTGCACAAAACTCTAAAAATAAAGCAGATTTATTGATATTTAAATGATGAAACAACCTGTCATTCATTACAAGTTTTGTGAATATAAAATGTGTGTATGTGTGAATGTGTGTGTGTGTGTGTGTGTGTGTGTGTGTGTGTGTGTGTATATACAGTGCTTTGCAAAAGTGTTCGGCCCCCTTGAACTTTTCAACCTTTTGCCACATTTCAGGCTTTAAACATAAAGATATGAAATTGTGATTTTTTGTGAAGAATCAACAACAAGTGGGACACAATCGTGAAGTAGAACGAAATTTATTGGATATTTTAAACTTTTTTTAGAAATTTGTAGCGCCATCTTTTGCTGCGATTACAGCTGCAAGTCGCTTGGGGTATGTCTCTATCAGTTTTGCACATCGAGGGAATGAAATATTTGCCCATCTCCCATGCAAAAAAACAGCTGGAGCTCAGTGAGGTTGGATGCGAGAGCGTTTGTGACAGCAGTTTTCAGCTCTTTCCACAGATTCTCGATTGGATTCAGGTCTGGACTTTGACTGGCCATTCTAACACCTGGATACGTTTAATTTGTGAACCACTCCATTGTAGATTGTTTGCTTTATGTTTTGGATCATTGTCTTGTTGGAAGATAAATCTCCGTCCCAGTCCTCAGGTCTTTTGCAGACTCCAACAGGTTTTCTTCCAGAATACAGAATGGTCCTGTATTTGGCTCCATCCGATCTTCCCATCAAAATTTGGTAAACCCTCTTCCCTGTCCCCTGCCTGAAGAAAAAGAAAAAAAGGGCAGGCCCAAACCACGGGATGCTGCCCACCAACATGTTTGGGACAGTGGGGATGGTGCGTTTCAGGGTGATGAGCTGTGTTTGCTTTTACGCCAAACATAAACGTTTTTGCATTGTGGCCAAAAAGTTCGTCTGACCAGAGGCACCTTCTTCCACGTTTGTGATGACTCCCAGGTGGCTTGTGGCAAACTTTTTATGGATATCTTTGAGAAATGGATGCTTTCTTCTTGCCACTCTTCCATAAGGGCCAAGATTTGTGCAGATTTGTGCCAGTTGTACGACTGATTGTTGGTCCTATGGACAGAGTCTCCCACCTCAGCTGTAGATTCTGCAGTTCATCCAGAGTGATCATGGCCCTCTTGGCATGCATCTCTGATCTTCTCCATGTTGGAAGCTGAAGGTTTAGAGGGGACGGCGGGTCTTGGTAGATTTTGCATGGGTCTGCTACTCCTTCCAATTTTCAATATGACGGCTTGCACTGTGCTCTTTGAGATTGTTTGAAAGCTTGGGAAATCTTTTTGTATCCAAATCCGGCTTTTTTTTTAAAAACTTCTCCACAAACAGTATCTCGGACAATGCCTGGTGGTGTTTCCTTGGGTCTTCAGATTGATTCTCTCTGCTGCTTTTTTTTTTTTTTTAAACAGAACTCTCTGAGACTATCACAGAGCATGTTGCATTTATACGGAGACTTGATTACACACAGGTGGGTTTATTTAAGTTATCATCAGTCATTTAGTCAAGTCAAGTCAAGTCAGATTATTTATTTATAGCGATTTGCTTTTTACAATCGGAGCATTGTTTCAAAGCAAACTTTACAAGTTTAGATTATCTCCTAATAACTACGTCCAATCCCAAATTGAGCAAAGCCTAGGGCGACCTAGTGGGCAAGGGGGAAGTGGCAAGGAAAAACTACCTGAGTGTTATAGGAAGAAACCTTGGGAGGACCAAGACTCAAAAAGGGACCCAACCTCCTTGGGCGGCGTAGATGATAAATCTAAATTTAGGTCAACATTGGATCATTCAGAGATCCTCACTGAACTTCTGGAGTGAGTTTGCTGCACTGAAAGTAAAGGGGCCGAATAATTTTGCATGCCCCACTTAAAATATCCAATAAATTTTGTTCCACTTCACGATTGTGTCCCACTTGTTGTTGATTCTTCACAAAAAAATTACAATTTCATATTTTTATGTTTGAAGCCTGAAATGTGGCAAAAGGTTGAAAAGTTCAAGGGGGCCGAATACTTTTGCAAGCCACTGCATATATAAGTATTTAGTGTGATCTCCCCTTACCCTTGAGCAATAACAGCATCTGGCAGCTTCATCAGAATGCCAAGTTGACCCTTCTACAGTCTGAAGAAGCTTGATCAGGAACAGTCTTTTTGGAAGGGGAACAGGGTGAAAAGGCTTAGATATGCTATAGCTCACAAAGACTGGAATGAGGATCAGTGGAAAAGAGTATTATAGAGGGACGAATCCAAGTTTTAAAACTTTGGTCCAATCATCAGCAATATGTTATATATGGTCATTATACAATTACTAAAATAACAAATCTGAAGGTGGCCTAAGACTTTTGCACTGTACTGCATTTCTTCAAGTCCTATTAATCTGCTGCTCCTGCATCTCAGACATTTCTCATTACGTGGCAGTTATTTCAAAAGATCCTCAACACCATTGCCAATATCGATTCTTTTTACATCCTAGAGGTTTTCTGTTTTGGAGAGATAAATCTTCATCAGCTTTGCAGGAGTTGGGCATTCCCTCATTACTTGTGCTTTGTACAATAAATCTCTACATTAGACCACTCGGCATACGATGCATAACCTCACACAGGAAGACCACGATTGGTGCATCTGTCTGGTGTGGGCTTATGAAAGCAATTAATTGCTTGGCAACATAAAATTTGACTGTTAGCGATTCAATCATCTATTTTACAGTGTCATATGACACAGCGTTTGGCTCTTTAAGCTTCTTTTCACCTGTTTTTCCTAGATTGATCTGCACTGAGCACAATTTCGGAAGCTCTTTTAGATAGAAATCGTCTCTAATCAGCTGTTATGGCAACTCATGAGCAAGAACTTGATGTCAAAGCCTCCACATGCCTTAGAATAGACTTCTTTTCTTGTGGGACTATGTTTAAGTAACCACTACAAGCTGGAGGTCAGATCATTTAACCAGTCAGCAAATGGAAGCCCAAATTGGAATGCGCCATTAACAGTATTTGGTCTACAGCTTCCAATGCCAGTGGCATAAAATTAGTCT
Source organism: Ancistrus triradiatus (assembly GCA_025084515.1). Classification (NCBI taxonomy): domain Eukaryota; kingdom Metazoa; phylum Chordata; class Actinopteri; order Siluriformes; family Loricariidae; genus Ancistrus; species Ancistrus triradiatus. The sequence continues at coordinate 15,975 of JAJAGP010001823.1, read as the reverse complement.
CTTTTCTTCTGGTCATGCAATGAATTGTCAGATTTCCAAATTACATTGTCTGTCCATTGACACTTGCTAGAGATGAGGCAGGTTTAGTTTCTCAGCAGGTTAAAGTGCTGGTACCTACAGTGTCTGAGTCTGCATGTCCCATGAAACATGAGTTAAAATACGCTATATAGCCAAAAGTTTGTGGTCACAGTACAGCGCATTCTACTTCCACTGTTTGTCTATTGAGATTCCAAGTCTTTATGCCTCATATTATGAACCTGTCAGCAGTGAGTGTTTCTGAAATAACACAGATTACTAATTAGCAGCGTCCACAGAATAGACAAGCAACATTTGTCACATAAGAAGACACTGATGGTGGCACTGAGGCACTGGCAGTAATGTTAGCCTTGGATGAACTAGAACTCTCATCCCCCACGGCGCTGGTAGTTAATCCACTGGCTCATGGTGTTGAACAGCTCCCTATTGAGACTGTGAGCTGTGATGATCCTGTGAATGGTCTCCAAATGTTATTAACAGAACTGCTGCGATCTTTGCTCTTCAATTCACAACGTTTGCTTTCTTTCCACGTGGCTTTTCAAATCCAGACGTACTCATACCCCCAATGTCAAATTTCGGTTGCAAATTTAAATAATAATTGAACATTTGAAGGAAATTGTTGCATTTTAATAAGGATTCTGAATATTAAATTGCTAAGGACAGACAGTATGAACCCAAGATATTTCATGTTCTCTCTGGTCAACTTCATTTCATTTGTTAATAAACATCCATTCCTGCATTTCAGACCTGCGACGCATTCCCAAAAAAGTTGGGACAGGGATACTTTAGGGTTAGTAATGAGGTAAAAAAACTAAATAATGATGTGATTTCAAACAGGTGAGATTTTAATTGGTAATAATGATTGGGTACAAAAGCCATATCCATGACTCTTAGAGATGGGAAGAGGATCTCCAGTTTGTCAACAAATGCGTGAGACAATTCCGCAAAGAAAGATTGGATTGCATATTTCTCCTGCTACAGTGCTTAAAATGAAATCTTGATCAGACAACCTTTTTTAATGGTTTAGGATGGAAGCATCCCAAACACTAGGTTCATCACTATAAGTAACATTACTATAATCACTGACAATCTCCTAAGTTGTAACATTTCAACATGAAAGCAGAGTGGCTCTGAAAGCCTTTGTTTATGGAACAATGATGAAGTGAGGCTGACATGCATCAAGAGAACAAAGACTGCATGCTGTGTAGTCAAGGGATTGTAATGTTTGTAAGTTTGTCAAGGCCAGCATTCCTGTTTGTCTGCTTGTTTGAAGCAGTTGGCAAAAATAACTGCGCACACCGAGTTGAAAGGCATAACTGAGTTGAAGTTTGTTGCATACTTGAACCGTTCTCTACAGAATTGGCAATGGTAAAAAGCGAATAAATAAATAACTAAATACATATCCTAGAGCTTTACCAGACTTCTTACAGAAATGTTACATTTGGGACTGAGGGAATGTGTAGTGAATGTAAAGTCATGAGTCATGTTTGAACATCACTGGTGGCTGCACAGTTAATCTTGTTTGGGCTTTGTGAGTCAGTTAAGAGGGTGGCACAGTGTTGTCTCACAACTCCAAAGATCTGGCACAGCAGCTGCTGTGTTGGTGAGCCTAGCAAAGATAGATAACTGGCTAACGGTAATTCTTGTAATTCTTTGTATTGAAAAATCACTAGATTTCCTTTTTATATGATGTGCGGTGCCTACAGAAAAATCAGATCCCTGTGAATGTGTGTGACAAGACTTGGATTTCAGTCCAAGAACTTTGATCTTTGGTCTCCTTTGACCATAAAACCTTTTGTGACATGGCAGCAGAAGCACAATCAAGAAAAAAAAAACAGTGTGGCACTTTTTCAGAAAAAGCTTTTCTTGGCACATATCAGCTAGCAATGTGCAAATTGTTGTCACATGCACAGAAAGACCAGTCTCATCCATGTAGACTCATAAACCCTTAGTCACTCAGTTGTTGGAGGACTTTTTTATGATTTTTAATGCACAAATGGTACTTAATAATTGATAATTCACTGAATATCTAGAGCAGTTATTGAAAAGTATTATTTAGTCAAATCAAATGTATTTCTAGCATTGTCCCAAAGATCTTTACAGTTAATTGGGTCCACAGCCCCAGCTGAGCAAACCTACAGCGACAGTGGCAAGGAAAAATGCAAGTCTGATGATTAAAAAACTTTTGGAGGGCCAAGACTCAAACATGGACCCAATCTCTTTGGGCAGCTTAGGTTTTATATGTAAGAAATAAACCTTAATAAGTTACTTAAATAAGAAAGAAAGAAAGAAAGAAATGCAAGTAAAGAGAAAAGGAAAGAATGTGAAAAAAGAAAAACAGGAGAAAAATAAAGAGAGGACAAGAGAAAGAATGAGGAAGCGAAAGAGGTAAAGAGGTGTGAAAGAAACAGAAAAAGAAAGAGAAAAACGAGAAAGAAATGAAGATTGAAAGAAAGTAACAAAGGAAAAGAGGACAAAAGAAAGAAATATGAACAGAAGAAAGAAAGACAGAAAAAGTATGGTTAAAAAAGAGAAAGAAAGGAAAAGAAGAATGAAAGAAATGGAAAACTTAAGTGAAAAAGAACGCGAAAGAGTAATAAATGAAAGAATTTTGGTTTATAATCTTGGACACATTTCTACTTTCAGTTTATATGAAATAATAAAGTTATGAAATACAATAACGTTGTCCCTAAATTGGCTGAGTAAATTGAGTAATAAATCGTGTTGTTCTAGCAAAAACAATGATTTATGTAAGTCCTTATGGGTGTAAACTTTTAGCATATTATTATTATTTATGCTACTTTTATGATCTGTTTGGAGTTTCTTATTTTTTACTCATCTTACTTACAATCCGATACAGAGCTAACCACGAGTATGTGTGTTCCAAAACACGAGTGGGGTCTTACCATATGGTGCTGTTAATGCATTTTCCGTGTCTGGGGTGCTTTATGTTCTGCAGTGCTATATACTGTATGTGTGTGTACTGTCCATGAATCTATCCGACTCCGACATGGTGCTGTAGTTGCATTCCATCAATTCCTGAAAGGCAGAGCTGACCTTGAGATGTACTGGAAATGCTTCAGAGGACAGCGGAGAGCATACTAAGAGAGCTACGGACTGATGCGCAGAGAGAGATTTGAGTTGGACAATCCATTATTTAACCCTTGCGTTGTCCTAAGGGTCAAAAAAGACTCAGTACTATGTTTACCAGCAGAGAAAACCCCCTAAATGAACTGGACTTGATTGTCTTCTGACATATTTACATGAAAGCTTGCGCATTTTTACTCATTTTCGACCCAGCAGTCAATAATTTACACACACACCACAAAACACAAACACAATCAGTAATTGAGAATTGGCTTTCTTGTGCATGTGCAGCAAGTCCCCTCCATGAACCCCCACACGACTCTAGTTCGCAGACAAAATAAGAAAATAAGAAAATAAAGAAAATAAAGAAAGTTTCAGACAAAACCGACATCTCTTGAAAGCTTTGTTTACTCGTTGGGAATGCCGTCAGAGGCTACAGAGGTGATCGCTGATGTAAATCTCTGGGAGGAACTCTACAGTCCTTCTGCTAATCTCTGATGAGTTTCGTGTTAATCAGCTGTGTGAAGGCGAAGAATTACCCTGCTATATCCATCCTTTTTCTCCAAGCTAAAGAAGAATTTGGAGCGGGCATCCATCTCTGAAAACATGATCAGATCAATTCTCCCTTTGCTCTTCAACCCAGCAGATCTACTAAAGTCTCTGCATTTAACTTTGATCCACTGTGATTTCTCCTATTGCCTGAAAGTCTGTTACATCACTCTCAAACAATTGAACCAACGCAATTATTCAAAACAGTTGAATAATAAAGTTTTTTGACGTATCACCAGTGCTGTACAGAAGACGCTGAAGTTTTACTGGGCCGCCCTTGTGCCCAGAAGTATTTAAAACAACATCTAAAATTAAATTAAATTAAAATCATTTTAATTTTATGACTGATTGGAGTAAGTGTTCAATTCTTCACCATATGAAGCACCTGGTCATTATGAACTGTGTCTAAAATGAAAAATTCCCTACATTCTATGAGTCATCTTAAGAATTATAATGGGACATAACACTTTGTTTGTGAATACTTTAGAATTTCCTAGATTTCTGCATAAATATAACCTGAAAGTAGAGAAAGAGAACCTATTTAAACAAATGAGACAAAAATATTATACTTGGTCATTTATTTATTGAGTAAAATGATCCAATATTACATATTAGTGAGTGGCAAAAGTATGTGAACCTTTGCTTTCAGTATCTGGTGTGACCCCCCTGTGCAGCAATAACTGCCCAGCTAAACGTTTCCCTGTAGCTGTTGATCAGTTCCTGCACAACCGGGCTTGGAGGAAAAATTTAGCCCATTCCTCCGTACAGAAAACAGCTCTTTTTTTCCTTTTTTTCCCCCCCCCCCCCCAAAAATCCTGGGATGTTGGTGGGTTTCCTCCCTCACATTAGCTGCTCACTTCAGGTCCATCCACAACATTTCCATTTGGATTAAGGTCAGGACTTTGACTTGGCCATTCCAAAACAATGAACTTTATTCTTCTGTAACCATCTTTGGTAGAACCGCTTGTGTGCTTAGGGTCGTTGTCTTGCTGCTCATGACCCACCTTCTCTGAGATTCAGTTTCATGGGGACAGATGTCTCCTGACATTTTCCTTTAGAATTCTTTGTTGATATAATTCAGAATTCATTGTTCCATCAATTCATTGTAGCACCACCATGTTTCACAGATGAGGATAATTAGGGATAAGGTTCTTATGCTGGAATGCCTGCTTTCCTTTCTTCCAAACATAACCACTTTTCTTTAAAAACCAAAAAGTTCTATTTTGGTCTCCATCCGTCCACAAACATTCTTCCAATAGCCTTCTGGCTCGTCCACGTGATCTTTAGCAAACTGCAGATGAAGCAGCCATGTTTCTTTTTGGAGAGCGGCCACAGTATAGAAGGCGAAAAGGGCAGAAAATGGGAGAGAAAGAAGGCACCATACGACTGTGATTTTTTGACACAATCTGTAGCAATGTCACTGCGGATCGACCCCAACAGCCCCCCCATTGTTTTGTGTGGGGGTTGTCATGTTTTTTTGTGATTGCATAGACGTGAACTCGGAATCTCCAGGAACAGGATACAGGTGGACTAATGGAACATTAAGACATTAGCCAATGTGAGATAGAGGCCTTCAAGTTTGCTTAGAAAAGTTACCCCCTGGCCTCCTTTGTGACCTCGGCAAACTATTACACCACCTTTGCTCTTGGAGTGATCTTTGTTGGTCGACCACTCCTTGGGGAGGGTAACCGTGGTCTTGAATTTCCTCCATTTTGTACACCAATCTGTGTCTGAACTGTGGATGGTGGAGTCCAAAACTCTTTAGAGATGGTTTTGTAAACCTTTTCCAGTGCCTGATGAGCAACAGCAACTATTTTTCTGAGGTCCTCAGAAAAAATCTCCTTTGTTCGTGCCATGATACACTTCCACAAAACTCACTAATATGTAATACATGGATCCCCATTTTCCTCAATAAATAAATGACCAAGTATAATATTTTTGTCTCATTTGTTTAACTGGGTTGTCTTTGTCTACTTTTTGGTTCAGGTCATATTTATGCAGAAATATTGAAAATTCTAAAGGGTTCACAAACGTTTAAGCACCACTGTATATATAATTCCCATTTGAATGACAGAAAACGAGTATGAGCAAACCCTTGCGACAGTTGCTGACAGAAAAGAGAATCACAGTCTTGAAGGCAGAAATCGTTATTGGTTCAAATTTCATACAAGTTAAACATGACTGAAAGATAATAATTACTGTATTGTACAGAACGCTACTAATGTTTTCGTATTGTGTTTGAGTTAATAGAATTGCTTGAAATGAACCACTGTGCAAAGTATCTAAACTCCTATGTGACAATGGTAATGTCCGATGAACGTCCAGTTTCACGTAATGTAATGCGGATGTTAAGATGTATTGGCTCATATGACTTTGCTCTGTAAGTCAGCAGAAACTTAATGGATGTCTCTGCAAATTTTAACGTCAAGCAACATGCACACACCGCACACTCTCTTTCACATACACTGGGACACACTAGACCTAACTAATGAATTGATCTAACAAATGGCTTTGGAAGGAAACCATACACTGACACTGTGTGAATTACTTTATTCTACTGATTATGCACCGTTTTGTTTTCCATGATGACAAAGCAGCTGAAACAGCAATCTTATTTATTAATTTTCTTTTTTTTTCTTTGCTTAAGAACAGCAAAAATCCTCGCAATATCCTTTCGGTTACTGAGTGCAATACATGTATTAGGGTCACGTTTATTTGTAACATTAATGATCTGCAGTAAGCATTATATCAATGCAAAGTCCCCAGAAAATATGCTAACCTAGACTGTGTGTGTGTGTGTGTGTGTGTGTGTGTGTGTGTGTGTGTGTGTGTGTGTGTGTGTGTGTGTGTGTACGAGCGAGCATGAGTGTCAAGCCTGCAGTTTGCGGCGGTGTAATTAGAGTTTTTTGTTCTGGTAAATGACCTGTCTCGTGCAATCGAGGCAAGTCTAAGAAGATGTGAAGCAGTAATTGCACAGCCTCTTTAGGAGAATTGCAGCCTGTCTGTCCAACAGGCATTTGAAAGTGCCAGAGCCATCACTAAACACCACACCATGTGGACTGAGGTAATAAAGAGCTCCGAACGTTCCTGTCCTCTCATCAGCAACTCATTTTCTCTTCTCTTCCAGTGGAGGCCCGATCTGCCTGGCATGAAATATGATGTCATCGACTCGGCCTATATTTCTCTCTACACAGGTAATGCAAGTTGCTTTGACTTTCTTTTACTATCAACACAATAAACCACAAGCTGTGAAAAATATATGGCAGGTAGAAGATGGTACTGTGATCATAAATTCATATGATCAGCAACAATACTCTGGGAATATGTGACGTTTAAACGATTCTCAGTTGCTTTTATGGAGCCCAAAGTGTGCCAAGAAAATATTCCCATAACATTACAACACCAGCAGCCTAAACCTTTATACAAGGCAAGATGGATCCATGCTTTCATGCTCTTTTCTGACCCTACCATCTGAATGTTTTTCTAATCTTCTATTGTCCAATTTTGGTGAGTTTTTGCAAATTGTAGCTTCAGTTACAAGTACTTAGCTGACATGAGTGGCACCTGGTGTGGTTTTCTGCTGTTGTAGCCCATCTGGTTCAAGGTTCGACATGTTGTGCGTTCAGAGATGCTCCTCTGTTAACCTCGATTGTAACGAGTAGTCATTGACGTACTGTTGCCTTTCTATCAGATCAAATCAGTCTCTCCATTCACCTCTGACTTCTGGCATCAACAAAGGGTTTTCACCCAGAGAACTGCCCTCACTGAAACACAACTTGTATGTTTTGCAACTTATATTTTGCAACTTGGATTGAAGTTTGGAACTGTTTTGGTCCTGTTTTGTGTAGACTTGTGACAAATACAGTACATGTGCAAAAAGCCTTAGGCCCACATTACATTTGGTTTGTGTTTAGCAGTGGTATAATGGTCATATATAACATGGTTGAGGATTGGACCAAAAAAATGCACCGATTTTCCTGGATTTGTCATTCCATGATCCTCATTTCCACTGATTCTTCATTCCAGTCTTTCTGAGCCTTAGCCCAACTATCTTATAAATAACCATTTCAAACCCACCCTGTTCCCCTTCTGAAAAAAATGGTTTCTTGCGCTGCTACACTTCCAATACCCCCCCCCACAATTTTCCCGACCACTGATGTGATCAAGCTTCTTTGGACTGTAGAAGAGTCAATATGTGTATTTAAATAATTGTCACTGTAGCCAATAGAAATGTTTTTTCTCTGATTTTTTAACTAATAAAAAAATTCAAATAAAGAGCCTTGACTAAGAATTATACAGTTATATGGTCGTTATATCATTTTAAAACACAGATAAACAAATACGGTGGGCCTAAAAAAAACTTTTTGCCACAGTAAAGTAACTGCACCATTTCAAATTTAAGCTCAGGATGTGGCCAAAACACAAAATTGTGTTCAAAGGGAGAGTGAATAATAATGCAAGGCACTATAACACTGGTGCTTGAAAAAGTTTTGGGCACCTCTCCCCCCACTCCTGTTTGATGAATTTATTTTTATTATTTCTACGTGTTTTCTTGCATAAATATGAGCTTTAAAAAACATATCAGATTTTCACAACAGTCCTACTTTATTTTGCTGCATAAATATGACCTAAAAATCATCAGATTTTCACACAAGTCCTCAAAGTAGATAAAGAGGAACCCAGTTACACAAATGAGACACAAATATTATACTTGGTCACTTATTTATTGAGGAAAATGATCCAATATCACATATTAGTGAGGTTTGGCAAAAGTACAAAAAGTGAACCTCTAGGATTAGCAGTTACTACTTTGAAGGTGAACTTAGGGTCAGGTATTTTTCATCAATGGATGCCAATCAGGTGTGAGTGGGCACCACTGTTTTTATTTAAAGAACAGGGATCTAATCAAAGTCTGCTCTTCACAGCGATGTCTGTGGAAGTGTAAATGCACGAACAAAGGCACGACACATCAGATTTTTGAGGAAGTCTTCTGAAAGAGTGTTGATGCTCATCAGGCTGGAAAAGGTTACAAAACCATCTCTAAAGAGTTTGGACTCCAACATGGGCACAGTCCAGACGATTGTGTTACAAATGGGAGGAGGGAATTCAAGACCCCACCATTGTTACCCTCCCCAGGGGAGTGGTCCACCAACAAAGATCACTCCAAGAAAAAAATTATATATTAATTTATGTGGATTGATATCAGAGAAATGGGGCTTAAAATTAAAAATTCCTCCAAGCCGGTGTGCAGGACTGGTCAAAAACCAAAAAAATTACAGGGGGGAACGTTTAGCTGCAGTTATTGCTGCACAGGGGGGCCACACCAGATACTGAAAGCAAAGGCTCAGCATACTTTTGCCACTCACTAAATATGTATATTGGGGATCATTTTTCTTACTAAATAAATTGACCAAGTATCATATTTTTGTCTCATTTGTTTTTTAAATGGGTTTCTTTATCTACTTTTTAGACTTTGTGAAAAAAATCTGGATGATGGTTGAGGTCATATTTATTGCAGAAATATAGACAATTTCACAAAAAAAATTCTAGCTAGCACCACTGTAAATATCGTGTTGACTGAGTTGAACTGGGGAAAGGGGAAAAGGGTAAAAGGTCTGCGATGGTTGTCAGGAAAACTGGGTCTGCTTTAAAATAATACGCCGTTGTGGCAACAAATGGAAAGATCCTTTTATTTTCATAAAAAGTGTTAAAATCTCCATTTTTTTGCCACACAATTGGTTTGTAAACTATAGACAATGACAATCAGACAGCCATGTGTTGTTTTTTCCTCTTCTTCTCCCATTCTTTTCTTATCTCTGCCCACACATTGTTTCTTCTCCGGCTTCATCCATCACATTACTCTTCATCAGAATTGAAAAATGGGCTGTTCGTTTTCCTACCCACGACTTTACCAGGAAGCCACAAGCGGACCGACCATGCTTTTGCCTCTGTTATGAAATGTTTCAGGACTAAAAGCGTCAATTTTTTTTTTATCCTTGCTGGAGTTAACAAGCTGAGGGAGAGAGGGACGTGCATTAGTGAACACAGCCAGGCTGCCCCCGCTTGGCCAACGCAAAGTGTAATATGCTGTCCCGATCATTAATCACCCAGACTGCCCTGTCAGAGGGGACCACACAGGGCTCAGACGTACAAACGTGCAGTCAGTCGATACCACTAATTAAAGCCTGTTCCATCACTGTAGAGTCAAGCAGACACTTGTAAGAGTTTGCATATTGCCAGGAGATTACATTGCATCAATGGAGACACACACATACACACACCAGCCCACACCACAGCCAAGTCATTGTGCATGCATACATAAATGTGAATGTGTCTGTGAATATCCTGATACTTGTGAAACACTGTTAGGATTGCTCATGACAGTGAGTGAAAATGCTTCTGTCTCTCTTCATCTACTTGATCTATTTCAGTCTCGGTACATTTACAGCATTTAGCAGACACCCTTTTCCAGAGTGACTTAGATTCACGATAAAGATATCCTAGATATACAGTCTTTATTACTTTCAAGCGATTAAGGCATAAGGTCCTCACTCAAGGGTCCAATAGTGGCAGTTTGGCAGTGTTGGGAATTAAAGCCAAACTTTCTGCTCTGTTGCCCAGCATCTTAACCGCTGAGTCAATATTACCCTAGTAATCAGAGCACATGTATAGAACACATTCATAGCAAATCAGTATGACTAATTAAAGTGTTTTAATCGTGGGCCAGTCAGTCAGCTTAATGTGCACAGTCGAAACTGTAATAGAGATCTGTTAGGAAAGACAGAATTTATCCAGCAAATCTCTCTCCATGCCAAAAGAGGCAGCCAAACTGAACTTTTCTACTCCTATTAACCAGTGAACTACATAAAAACAGAGAACTGGAACACAATCCAAAATAAAGTTGGGATGGGGGCAATTCAGGGCTAGTAATGAGGTAAAACAACTAAATCATGGTGTGATTTCAAACAGGTGATGTCAGGAGGTGATTACAGTTATGGTTTGCTACAAAAGCAGTATCCATGAAAGTCTTTGAGGAGCAAAGATGGGCAGAGACATTCCAGTTTGTCCACAAATGGAGCTAATGAAATATAAAAAAAACGTACCTCAAAGAAAAACTGGAATGGATTTGCTTTGTGCTCTCTCCGCAGTGCATAATATCATTAAACTTCAATTGATTCAAACCATAATTGCTGATCTCAGACGGCACCTCATCAAAAACCATCATTTATCTGTAGCTGGTGGAAGCTCATGGCAAGGGATTACTTTATCAAACCTTTCTCAAGCACTACAATACAGTTACATTCACAAATGCCACTTACAACGTTACTGTGCAAAAAAGATGCCTCGTACTAACTACGTCCAGGAGCAGCGTCATCTTCTCTGTTTGGGATGGACCATGACTCAGTGGAAACATATTGTGATCAGACCAATCAGTATTCCAGATCTTTTTTGGAAGAAATGGACGCCGTGTGCTCCGGACCAAGGACAAAAAGGACCATCTAGACTGTTATGTTAACAACAAGTCTAAATGCCAGGCTCTGTCATGGTATGGGGTTGGGTCATTTATACCTCTGTGATGGCACCATAATGCAGGAAAGTACGCTGAGGTCTTAGAGCAACACAAGCTGCCTTCAAGATGACGTCTTTTTCAGGGACGTCCATGCATTTTTCAACAAGACAATGCAAAACCACATCCTGCACAAATTTCAAAGGAATGGCTGTGGAAGAAGAGGGTACGGGTACTGGACTGGCCTCTCTACAGTCCTGACCTGTCCCCTATAGAGTATCTTTTACACCTTAAGAGACAAAATAGCACCTGAAACACTTCAACACTTGGTGTCCTCGTTGCCAAAACGTCTTTTAACTGTTAATTGCTGCGAGAAGGAATGGCAACCTGCTAAAAGTGGTAAACGCTTTACCATATCAACTTTTTTTGGAATTTCTTGCAGGCCTGAGATGCAGGAATGGATGCTTATTAACAAATGAAATAACCACCAATAATCTCGGGTTCATACTGCAAAGAAATAAAAGTCAGAGTAAATATAAGAATGTATTTTCCATCTGATTTTGGTTGCGGTTTTGAAGAGATGACATGTAAATGTTAGAACGAATTGTCTGTAATAAACACAGATTGAGATAGAGCTGTCCTTAACAGAGAATGTGTGGAGAATTTTGAAACTTTTGAAAATTTGAAAATGTTTCACAAAGTGTCTCTTAAGTGTTGTGAGAAGTGACAAAGAATGTGATGCAGACCTGAAATGCAGGAATGGGTTTTATTAGCAAACTGTGTTGACCAGAAAACACATAAAATATCTAGGGTTCATACTGTCTGAAATTTTTTAATTAGCATTTTGCATCCTGTCCCAACTTTTTCTGATATTGGGTTGTATATACTGTAAGAGATGACCAGTGAAGGTAAACTGAGATGGAAATGGACAGGAAGAGCAAAAGACTGCTCATCTGTGCAAGCTTATTGATTATTTTTCTTTCCTTCCTTCTTCAAAAATGCCAAACAACTGTACAGAGACAGACATGACCTTCAAATTCGTGCTCTCTGTGGTCAGGAATGTCTTTGAGAAGGGACTATGTTATACATCCATTACACCAAAGATAGCATTTTTCATCCAATCATCAACTATTCTGCACATCTGAGTGCGTAAATATGTATATTTATCTGACAGGTTGACATTAAAAGATATCAGATGTCTCATTTAAACCGTTTGATAAACAAACTAGATCAGCATTTTAAAGAACCAGATGTTATCTCTCAAACATGAAGGTGCCAATGGCTGATGAGGGCTCCACACTGGTAGGACAAAAAAAGAGATTAGTTTAGAAATATTGATTCTATGTATCATGTATTATAACTTTCATAAAACATGACTGAATAAAAAAATGAATATGATCATATTTCCACCTACTTGTTGTACTACTTAAAGTACATCTATGTGAAAATGTGAATTTTCTTTACATGACTGTTCTGGGTTTTTTTTTTTTTTTTTTCCCACATTTAGATATGTAAATTAGGCTTTGCCTTCCTGCACCTCACAGAAGCTCCGCTAAAGAGCGAATGAAAGCAGGGCTTATTTCAAATATCCCTGCTTGAGTTAGCATGACAGTTCATTCCAGGCTCAGTGAGTTTGAACAAAAACATCCAGTTACTACTTCCCAGTAATACTAGACAGAATTTTCCAGTCAAGACTTGCTCATTTGGTCTCAGCTAAGCAGAAATGATTGTTAATTTGTTTATTTTCATACCAAATTAAACCGATTTAGGGGTGGCGAGGAGTTGTGGCCTAACCACAGCAACACAGGGTGCAAGGCGGGAGCCAAACCTGGACAGGGTGCCAATCGATTGCAGGACACACGCATATAGAATTGTTTTTCTAAATTTTAAACACAATTTTGCTAGTCATTGTCATGGGTTATTAGGCCCCAATCCCTGCAGTGTCCTGGCTGGACCAGTCCATTGCAGGGCTGGGAAGGGGTTGTTATTGTTATTGTTGTATTTTTCCTCCTAATTAGGTTACATGGCATCATGGACTACATGAAATACCAGGACATTTTAAATCAAAATCCATCTGCCTCTGCCAAGTCATTGGCGCTTCCAGCGAGACATCAAATGCATAATAATCCAGATTTCAGCAGTTATCTGATTATTCAAGTGGTCATGTAAACAGGATACTCCAGTTTCTTAGACCAGATTAAGGCTAAGCAAACCAGATTAAGAAATCCAATAAAGGGAGCTGGATTTTAACTCAGTAATCAGGTTTCTCAGTGCATGTGTGCACTTACTCTGATTTCAATCGGTTTTCTTAGTACAAACATAACCAGAGTGTAGCGCTGTACTGGAAGCAGCTAGTAGAATCTAACACCGTTGCCAGTCCCACTTATTCTCTGCGAATTGCTGCTTATTTTTTCATGAAGTAACATACAAATATTGGTAATTGTGGGTTCCAGGTTTTTGGGGCTCGCTTCTAAATTGTAGCTGCTTGTTTGGCTGTCTCTGTCTCCAATATTCCTGAAAGTTGGTTTTGTTCAAATTCTACTAAAGAGAAAAGGAAATTTTTTATTTTAACTGATCAAGTGGTCTCTCTCTCAAGTTGTAGTGTCTTTACTTGTTTCTCTTGTGGGATCTGGCAACCCTGGAATTAAATGCAGCACCCTTGAAATGGCGACCAAACACTTTTCTGAAGCACGGAATATGATCGAGGAAATGAAGAATTGGGATATTCCTCATCTTCAAGGTGGTAGGAAACATTGAAATGGAGTCATTTTTAAGAAGCTGATAACATGTAGTCACATCCTTCTGTGAGATTATTGTCTGGTTGCAAAGTAGAAATCCGATTATTGCCTAAGTCATGTAAACATTCCCCATTATCTAATTACCCAAGTGAATGTAAACTCATTGAGCAGATTACTGACAAATCTGATTTTCTACAGTTCATCCAGATTGGTACAAAATGGGTTTCTGGGAAAAATATAAAACTTCTGCCAATTTTCTGACTCTGTCCTCTGATCTAAACCCCATATAAATCCTTTGGTGTGAGCTAAAGAAGAGCCAAGAGAGGACCTAAGACCCTGGATAGTCTGGAGAGTTTCTGTAAAAAGGAACTGTCTTAAATTCTCTGATCTTATGAGATCTTATAGAAAAAGACTAAGTGCTCTTTTATTGGCCACCCAAGCTTCGGCATGATATTGCTTCCCCTAATTTCTTTAATATCTAGTGTTTCCCAGCCTGTCAGTTCTCGTTGTGATTGTGGATTGCCTCGTGATTGCCCTAACTGCCTAAATTTATTTACAGCCTGCCAGTTATTGGACTACAGTTCTGTGCAAAAGTCTTGGACCACCATTAGATTTGTTGTTTTAGCAATTTAGAACGACCACATACGACATCGTTGACGATTGGACCCCAAAATTTCAAACTTGGATTCGTCACGCCATAATTCTCTTATCCACTGATCTTCATTCTAATCTTTGTTAACTTTTGCATATTTTAGTCTTATCACCCTGTTCCCTTCTGAAAAAGTGGTTTCTTGGCTGCTACCCTTCCAAAAAGTTCCTGATTAAGCTTCCTTGGACTGTAGAAGTTCCAAATTGGCATCCCAATGAAGCTGCCAGATGTTGCTCAAGTGTTTTCTGATTTATTTTTCTCAGTTTTTTAATACTGCATACAAATTTCCTGTATTTTCAAGTTGTATTCGAATAGAGAGACTGAGAAATTATATATGATATTGATACCATTGCTGATCTAATGGTGGCCTAACACTTTTGCACAGTACTTCTAGCTCAAAGGAGCTTAGCACCGACACAGTGTTTCACAAATGTTACAGGGTTATTTCATACTGTGTTCTGCTTCTCCTGTCATGCAGCTCTTGCCTCAGTGACCTCCGCTGTCATTTGTGATTCAGCGAGCTGCTGCTCATGTACAAAGCTGACCACATGACCCTTCTCTCTCTCTCTCTCAGATGAATCCAGCTTGAAGATGAACAGTGTAAAACACATCCCACAGACCTTGGCCAGTCACACACACACTCTGCTGGAGGACCACGCTGGTGACACACACTTTGTAGATTTGCTCAAACCAGACCCACGTGACACTTTCTACAAGAGTGGGTACTCCTGTGTGTGTATACCTTGTCTTGCTATACTTGTAGGAACAAATGTCCCTACGATGATAGGAAAACCCTGGAATTTTGACTAGTGAGGACTGTTTTTCCGGTCCTCGCTTCTTTAACTTCTTTTTTACAAATATACCAACTTTTGTTTCAAAAACCAAAAGAGCCAAAACACATGCTGTAGTTTACTGAGGCTAACATTAGGTGTAGGTATAGTATTAATTAGCTGCAGTAGTCATGCATTGTCATTCATGTCAATGGAATGTCCTCACAAGGATAGCAAGACAAACGTGTGTGTGTGTGTGTTACATGAAATAGTATTGTAATACTTACTAAAGCTGTGCTGGAAAGTAAGGTCCATAGGAATACCAGAGCAGTATAATTGTTTACCAGAAAATAATACAAATTTATATTTATATTATTATCTGAGGGATTTGCTTCTTTGCTGTCTATTATTTTTCTTTTAATGAATTATATAACGATACATTATGCATTCCTATCATGTACTCACACTCGTACTTATCAACAGTGCCTCCATAACAGCATTCGATTCTAGCCTGGTTTACAAAGCAGATTTAGTTGCATGTCTTTTGGCACATTGTTTGCAGTACAAACTATGGGTGTGCGATATTGACAAAAAAATATATCTTTTGTTTTCTGGGATTTTTCAATAACCATACTTTGG
>JAJAGP010001822.1:0-12256 GCA_025084515.1 Ancistrus triradiatus | reverse complement strand
AAAAAATTGAACCCATCTCAACTGCGATGTAATTGCTGACATTTGTTATGCCTTGCCATCTGCTGCTTTTCTTCTCGTAAGGCACTTTTTTTTGGCAGAATGATTCCATTAAGGTTTGCTGAGTGTGTTTTTGTGCTGCTACCTTGGCTGGATTGAGCCTGTTGTACAGCCGACTCCTGAATTCGTCATAATGCACATATTCTGCACAGTGGTTAGTTTGCAGACGGTGAAATAAGTTAATTGTCGAGCAATTTGTGCAGATACTACGGCTAGCGATAATCGATCACAGTAAAGATTACAACCTGGTCCAGTTAGAGAACTTTGCGTTACGCCTTGGCACCATTTGCTTTCATTAAAGCACATTTTCAGAAGAGACTTCTTTCTTGTCACCCTGCCGTACAGGCCAACACTGTGCTCAGTTTGTAAGATTATCATCGCATGCCCAGACTGGCCAAACTCCAACATGGAGACCTGCAAGGCCTTCAGATTTGCCAGCGGCCTCTTGGTAGCTTATCTGATTCAGTATTCTCCTTGCTTGGTCATTCAGTTTGGAGGGAGAGGCCCAGTTAAGGCCATGCATTGGTGATGCTATACACTTTCCACTTCATAATAATGCTCTGAATGGTACTCTGATGGATGCAGTGGTGCTTGTTGTCTGTGAACTCTTTAGAATTTTCTATATTTCTGCATAAATGTGAGCATCATCAGATTTTACACAAGTCCAAAAAGTAGAAAAAGTTACATAGAGGTTAGGTTCCTTGGGTTGCTTTGTGCCCTCTGTGAATATTATTATTATTGAGTGATCTTTATAGGTTGACCACTACCTCAGAGATCTCATTTGTAAGTGCCATGATACACTTCCTTAATCTATCAGGCTTTGATAGATCCCTGTTGATTAAACACAACAGGGATGCCCCACAGATCTGATTGTCATCCCATTAATGGAAAACACCGCACTCTAATTTCCCCTTCAGAAGAGCTGCTAATCCTAAAGGGTTCCACGTAGTTTTGCCACAGTTATGTAGATATTTGATCACATTCATATATTTTACAGATGTGTAATATTGGATCATTTTCAAAAAAATCAATAGATAGATTAATGACCAAGAAAAAGTATTTCTCATTTGTTTAATTGGGTTCACTTTATATACTTAATAAAGTTGAGCGAAAAATTGAGCGATGTTGTATCTGATATGTATGCAGAAATCTAGAACCTTCTAAAGGCTTCACAAACTCTCAGTCACCACTGCAGTTGAAAGCGTCTTTCCGACCATATTGAATTCTTTGTGTTGTCATGCACTGCCAGTAGTGGAATCCCCAAGGAACAGTCGCTTTTATTCTGAAGTAATCAAAACCACTACCAATGGAGGTCAGAGGGGGTTCAGTTAGCCCAGTGTACGGAAGGTGCTTGGTTATATCTGAGCTCTCTGATCACTTTACACAGAGGCTTTATTACTTTAACCACAAATACATCTAGAAAAGTTGGATAGATGTATAAAGAATGTATTCATTTTCAGGGTGTATTGTGATTACAGGTAAGGATTTTGACAGGGTATTAAGGTTGGCTATAGGCACTGTAAAGGCACGGGGAGAATTCATGTTTGATTGGATCTTATTTGGTTTAGGGCGTAAGCTCTTGCACGTTAATCAGTGGAATCGAATTGAGAAGCTATGTGGCACCCTTCAAATGTCATTTCTTCTGATCCCAGCTACAGAGACCAAAATGAAAACCGAAATATAAGTGCGCATGATGGAATATAGACATAAACAAACGTACCTCGCTGGCTGCACACAGCCAAGAGGGAATGAGTCCATCTGAAGACACTAATTTCCAGAAAAGGCAATATCATCGTTTAAACACTTTAAACCTTTAAGTAGGTAAATCCAGCGCAGCACTACTAGTAGGAAGTCACAGCGTTCAAATGACTCTTCTTCACGCTTACCTGTGTATGCATGGACATTTACAGTGGGGCAAAAAAGTATTTAGTCATAGGGATGAGATCTTGCATGGAGCCCCAGATCGAGGGAGATTATCAATGGTCTTGTATGTCTTCCATTTTCTTACAATTGCTCCCACAGTTGATTTATTCACACCAACCTGCTTGCCTATTGTAGATTCACTCTTCCCAGCCTGGTGCAGGTCTACAGTTTTCTTCCTGGTGTCCTTCAACAGCTCTTTGGTCTTGGCCATGGTTGAGTTTGGAGTCTGACTGTTTGAGGCTGTGGACAGGTGTCTTTTATACAGATAACGAGGTCAAACAGGTGCCATTAATACAGGTAACGAGTGGAGGACAGAAGAGCTTCTTAAAGAAGAAGTTTACAGGTCTGTGAGAGCCAGAATCTTGCTTGTTTGTGGGTGACCAAATACTATTTCTCCCACCATGATTTACTATTAAATTCTTTAAAAATCCTACAATGACATTTTCTGGATTTTTTTTCTCATTTTTGTCTCCCATAGTGGAAGTGTAGCTATGATGAAAATTACAGGTCCTCTGTCATCCTTCTAAGTAGGAGAACTTGCACAATCAGTGGCTGACTAAATACTTTTTTGCCCCACTGTACATGTAGGAATTAACTGAAATTACATACTCTTACAATGTCTTAAAAGACATGCAGATGTTTCCTTCATAACCTGATATATTCATATATTAAAAGAAACTAATTTCCAAACCTCAGTAATCAACTTACTTTGAAATTAAATTAAGTTTATGCAAATTGTCCATTATGCAGATAAGCTATTAAAAAGAGTGATTTAGACATATAAATTAAAATGTTATACTCTTAGAAATACTTCTTTTTTTATGTTTTTCACATTTTTATACCATTTTGTTCTGCCTTATCTCCCAGTCTCATCATGGGTGAAGGGGTGTCCTATGGGATAGAAAGATTTGATAAGCATTTATACGTCTATGTAATGTCAAATTATACAAATTTGTGTTTTTTATTTGCAGTTGCAATTCATGTAGAATTGCTAGGGAGTTTTTCCTCGCCACTGTCGCCCTAGGCTTGCTCAATTTGGGATTGGACGTAGTTATCAGGAGATAATCTAAACTTGTAAAGTTGCTTTGAGACAATGCTCCATTGTAAAAAGCGCTATATAAATAGATCTGACTTGACTTGACTTGCTGCTGTCGGATCAATTTTATTATAGATGGTCTGACAGAACTAGTGTGAGGTACAGCACAATTACTGCAGATATAAAGACAGCCCTACAGATTTTTTGTATATAAGATTATCAGAGCTCTTCTTTAACCCTCTGCAACTCTATGGCCAGAAATAGGACGCAGTCGAAGGATAGATGGTGGTTTATTACTTTTATGATCTGACTCCAATTTGGTTTAACATCTTACTCCCATATGTACATGGTTTATAGATTTTGTGAGGTAAAAAAGGTCTCAGTATGCAGTCCCTTCATGCTCCCAATACTTCAATCTCTCCTTTTAAAATCATACATTTACTCACTAGCTCACTAACTCAGTCTATTAAATTATACCTGTTAAAGGTTATTTTTATAAAATGCATTGATTTGATCGTATTTGAACTTATCTGATTCTGACCACAATGTAGAACCTTAATAATCGTTATGTTCAGCTCAGAGATGTTTTCATCGAGCTAGACTCGATCTTGTCAGAGATTGTTATTATGTGCAAGTTGTTGTCTTTACATAAGCTTGTCAGAGGTCTGCCTTTAACATGTCTAAATTATTCAACAATTATTTGGTTAGCTCAGAGGTTTATATTGACGTGAGAGTCCTTATATATTGTCAGGCTCCTCGGAAGGTGATAAAAGCACTAGTACCAAATTTATTACAAAAGACATGGCGATACAAAAGTAATGGCGAAAAAATACAGTAACATAGGTGAATAGGAGTGTCGAGCTGGGGTGGCAAAGCCACAGAAATTTCCCTTAGGGGATACATGAAGTACTAATCTAATGAAGTACTAATCTAAGCTCTCTTACACAATACCTTTTTCTTGGAGACACTGTGCAGCACTGCAGCAGTAATGATATTAGAAACATAAAAGTATTAAAGTATAATTCATCATTTGTATTTGGAAAGAGAGACTCCTTGCATAACAATTCTAAAGTTTCTTAGCATTATGAAATAAAATAACTCAACTACACTTTCCTTTTGTCATGCACACGATCAACACCGCCAAAACTGTGTACTCCATTGCCCATAATCCTCACACCTACCCTACCAAGCCTCTGCTCTGCTCTGCTGCTCTTTTTTACCTAAGCTCTGTTTGAATTATCTGTCTGATTTTGATTGCTCTGTGTTTTTAATATTGGATTGTTTTTGGACCACGTCTCTGTCTTGCATGGTTTGTACCTCTGCTTCTACGTGCAGTAAAGCTGGATCTGGCCTCCGTGGATGGCCAGCTGTTGGGTCAACAGCAGCGGCAGATTCAAGCATTCGGCCTGGAAGTACAACTGTGGCCCAAAGCGCTGTTGGGGTTTCTTGTCTATATTCTCCCACCAAGGCAGGGATTGTGGACACAGCAGGGATAGCCTCGTCATCTCCCTGCTCTCCAAATGGGCCCTTGATGTCCAAATGCAGTCTGGGAACCTCAAGGCAATGAGATCCTTGACTACGACCACTTCACATAGGCATCCCAGGCCATCTTCAACCATAGCAGTAGCAGGGAGCTCCTGAAGGCACTCCTAGACTGTGTCCTTGAATTCCACACTATGGCTGCTGAGGATGGGTAGAATAATGCGGCTGTCCATTTTCTGTTTCACCATGGAAACCAAAAGGACATCATGACTGAACTAGTCTGTCAAGATCTCAAAACTACCCTCACACTCAGCCTGGCCATTAGGCAGGGCCAGCATTTCCCCATCCTTCATCTGTCCAGGTCTCAACTTTGGGACTCCAGCACCTTCTTCCATGTCAGTGACTTTGGAGGTTGAGTCAAAGCTGGAGTACATGCAGGTTACCTTGCACCTTTCCTTTTTCTTTTTCCAGTTCATGCTTTCCTAATCCAACTATGCTCCTGAAGATGCCTTATCCTGCATTCCTGACTTCTGTTTTTGTCCATACTGTCCTCTGGGACTTTGAAAGGAACCTTGAAGCCACTCTCCAGCACATCCCTGCTCCAATCCAGTGCCTCCCCCCCAAGCAAGACCCTTAAGGTTCTCCTGACAGGCAAGCTCCTGCCCCTTCCTTTACAGTGGGGCAAAAAAGTATTTAGTCAGCCACTGATTGTGCACATTCTCCTTCTTAGAAATATGAGAGAGGTCTGTAATTTTCATCATAGCTACACTTCAACTATAAGAGACAAAATGAGAAAAAAAATCCAGGAAATCACATTGTAGGAATTTTTAAGAATTTAACTGTAAATCATGGTGGAAAATAAGTATTTGGTCACCCACAAACAAGCAAGATTTCTGGCTCTCACAGACCTGTAACTTCTTCTTTATGAAGCTCTTCTGTCCTCCACTCATTACCTGTATTAATGGCACCTGTTTGACCTCGTTATCTGTATAAAAGACACCTGTCCACAGCCTCCAACAGTTCCACTCCAAACTCAACCATGGTCAAGACCAAAGACCTGTCGAAAGGACACCAGGAAGCAAATTGTAGACCTGCAGCAGGCTGGGAAGAGTGAATCTACAATAGGCAAGCAGGTTGGTGTGAATAAATCAACTGTGGGAGCAATTGTAAGAAAATGGAAGACATACAAGACCAGTGATAATCTCCCTTGATCTGGGGCTCCACGCAAGATCTCATCCCGTGGGGTCAAAATTATCATGAGAACGTTGAGCAAAAATCCCAGAACTACATGGAGGGACCTGATGAATGACATGCAGAGAGCTGGGACCAAAGTAACACACTATGCCGAGAGGGACTCAGGTCCTGCAGTGCCAGGCGTGTCCCCCTGCTTAAGCCAGTACATGTCCAGGCCCGTCTGAAGTTTGCCTGAGAGCATATGGATGATCCAGACGAGGATTGGTAGAATATCATGTGGTCAGATAAAACCAAAATAGTACTTTTTGGAAGAAGAATGCTAAGTTGCATCCCAAGAACACCATACCTACTGTGAAGCAGGGGGGTGACAAACATCATGCTTTGGGCTGTTTTTCTGCAGAGGGGACAGGACGACTGATCCGTGGTAAGGGAAGAATGAACGGAGCCATGTATCGTGAGATTTTAAGTCATTTTCTGTCAGTGAGGGCATTGAAGATGGAACGTGGCTGGGGCTTCCAGCATGATAATGATCCCAAACACACTGCTGGGGCAACGAAGGAGTGACTCCGTAAAAAGCATTTCAAGGTCCTGGAGTGGCTCCATAGAAAATTTGTGGAAGGAGTTGAAAGTCCGTGTTGCCCCAAAACATCACTGCTCTAGAGGAGATCTGCATGGAGGAATGGGCCAAAATACCAGCTACAGTGTGTGCCAACCTGGTGAAGACTTACAGGAAACGTTTGACCTCTGTCATTGCCAACAAAGGTTATGTTACAGAGTATTGAGCTGAACTTTTGTTATTGACCAAATACTTATTTTCCACCATAATTTACAATTAAATTATTTAAAAATCCTACAATGTGATCCTGGATTCCTGGATTATTTTTTCTCATTTTGTCTCTCATAGTTGAAGTGTAGCTATGATGAAAATTACAGACCTCTCTCATCTATCTAAGTAGGAGAACTTACACAATCAGTGGCTGACTAAATACTTTTTTGCCCCACTGTACCTGAACGCATCCGACCAGTCCAGACTTTGCAATCCTTCACTCAGCTGTGATCTGTTTCGCCAGTCTATTAAACACACACTTGCTGCTCATTCACATTTCATCGAGCAATACATTTTATCCACACTCACACAGTTCATTTTGAAGTTTAAATTGCCGGTGCATTATCGCTGAGCATTTTCCCCTTGCGTCTGTTTGATTTCTCTGATCTTGAGTCCTGCTATTAGATTGCTTTTGACCCCGTCTCGACCTTGCCCTGTTTGTACCAGCAATAAAGCTGTGTTGATCTGAGCTCTGCATCTTTTCTCATTGGAATAGTTTGTTCATAAAATACCATGCTGTTTTAATAATTTAATTGCTCAGTTTGTTGAACAACTGACAAAAATCCTACCCAGGAAAATGTGGCTACATCAAATGTACCAATTGCTTGCACTTGCATTTATCTTTTCAAGTTAAGATGCTGACTAAACTTTCCATGATATCCGAATTTTGTAAGTGTTTCATAACTGAACCAATAAAAGTTTTGGTACTTTGGGCCATACTGCACTTTCCGGCTTATATTTTGCAAGTTGCTTATGCGCAGTGAATTAACACACACAACACCCAAATGGTCCGAATGGGATTCACTCTAGTACTCAATATTATTAACACAGCTCCATATCTGCATGTTAACTTCACAATAGCTGGATATTGATAAATGCAGTTCTGTTCTGTTCTGTTCTGCATACACTAAAGTTTTCTCGGCCTGAATACATACTAATGTAGTCGTGACAGTGTGAGTGTGTGCATGTGCTGTAATTAGTCGCTAATATTAATGAGATTTGCATTTCATTCAAAACCTGTTTTCAGAGGTGTATTCAAGATCATATTCAATGGAAATGATTTATCCAGTATGCATTTTATTGATATATGATATGATGATAATAAAGTGTAGTTCCCATTGCAAAAATGGACTATATTTACTGTTAAATTGTTTAGTTATGAAAAGATATTTGATCCTAGTATATGAAGACCACATTAGCCAATCATCAGGTGCCTACTGTGTTAACCAGTTAATTGCGTTTCGAAAATGGTATACACTTGGTTTTTTGTTGTTGTTGTTGTTGTTGTTAAACCATTTAAACTGCACATTTATTGTCGGGTTTTTTATTGATTTAGAGATGATCTTTAGAGAGACATGCAGGAATTACCATGGCAGATTGTGTAACCTGATCTCATTAATTAACTCCACACAGTACTGCACCTGGATTAATGTTAGATGGGGTCGTATCAGTGGGTTGATTTAAGATTTGAAGTAGATTGTCTGGGGAAGAATTATTTAAACAATTGAACTCCTTACTTTATGGTTGTATAGTGTTATAGATATCTGTAGATATTGTATACGTATATTTTAGGCATCAAGATAATTAAACTCTATTTATGACATTAATAGTAATCTGTGATGCTATAGAATAATTTGGGGTACAACATAGTATTTTGGTGCAAGAGATAATATAAAGTCAGGCTAAAGTGCTGTTGTAATTTCTTCACATTAAGGTCTATTAAGTTAAATCTGTTCATTTCCCATCAGTCCCCATGATGGGCAGGTCTAGACTGCAGAAGATGCTCCCACCTTGTGTCTACTCCCCGACCTACATAGTGAAGGACTTCCCCATCGCTCGCTACCAGGGCCTTCAGTTTGTGAGTAACACAAGTTTGATGATGGACTGCTGTATGGGATTTCGATTTAAATCATGTTGGTGACTCAAAGTGAGTTTCAGTTGGGGTCAGTGGCGGTGAAGTGTGGAAATATCACCATCCAGTGGAAATGATTAGTCATTACCATTGAAACCATTTGTTTATTCCATAAATATCAGCAGCAGCATGTATTTATGCCTCCAGACGCTATTAGTTATTGTCAATATGAATGAATTATGCTACAAAAAATAAATTTAAACGCACACTATCTTATAGAGGATTTTACATAAAAGTGTGGTGACTTTTTCACAAGTACTGAGTGTGCTGGTACTGGTATACAGCACTGCGAAGAAGCTTTTATTTTTTAATATATAACATATTGTCAACGACTGGATGCAAAAATTCAAACTTGTATTCATCACTCCATAATCCTCTTTTCCACTGATCTTCATTCCAATCCTGTGGGATTTATCATATCTTCACCTTTTCACCCTGTTCTCTTCTGAAAAAGGGGTTTCTTGGCTGCTACCCTTCCAAAAAACCCATGCCTTATGAAGCTTCTCCAGACTTTAGAAGGGTCAGCTTGGCATCTCCATGAAGCTGCCAGATACTGTAAGGAGAAGACACGCTAAACAAAGTCAAACTTGCCACTGAAGCACACAGAAGCTGTTTTCTGATTTTAAAAAAACTACACACAGATTTTTCTGTTTTCTGGTTGTATTCTGATAGAGACTCAATGGAGAAATAGTTATATATGGTTAGTATATCATTGCAAAACAATGTAATATCTAATCGAATGGTGGCCTAAGACTTTTGCACAGTACTGTATAGGTACCATTGTTTAAATATATTGTTGTTTGATGGAAGAGTACTGGAATTACATGGCTCCATGATAATATTGATAAATTCTTACACATTTGAATGCAAAGGCCTCACAGTTAAAATGATACATAAGCCCATACAGTTGTTTACAGTGATAGTTGAGATTATTGTATCCCATTATATACTGTATGTGGGTTTTTTCATATTTTAGTCTGTGCTTTCTTATTGCTTTCAGGTGTATCTGTCCTATGTCTATCCTAACGATTACACCCGACTCACTCATATGGAAAGAGAAAACAAGTGCTTCTACAGGGAATCGCCAGTGTACCTGGAAAAGTAAGTTAACAAATGTCCTTTCATTTTGTAGCATGCATATTAAATCAATAGGAGTAATGTTAAAGTCTCCGTGTTCTCTGTGCACCTCACCAGGTATGGCTTTTATAAATACATGAAGATGGACGAAGATAAGGACGACAGGCCTATTTTCTTTCCAAATCCTGACGGTGTGTTATGATGTGATGCCAAACTGTTTCAGAAAAAATTGTAACAGTTTTTCATAGAGTGCCTATAGAAAATCATCATGTCCTGTTAAAATCTGTACTTAAAAAATGTAATCCAACTGTTCAAGCCATATTTACAACACTGCAGTGAAAATAACATTTAAATATTTTGATCAAGTCAGATTTAATTAGAAAATTCTCTGAGTTGGATAATTGATCAATCTTAAACTTCCAGATCACACACCAGGCCCCTACCTGACATCAGTTGTAGTGGTTTTGGTTCATTTATAGAAAAAAAAGGTCTGTGATTTGAGGATTTCATGACTAATAGTCCATGGAAACACAAAGGATGAATCGTGGATGGAAATGGGCTTTCAAAAGGGCTCTGGAATAACACTGTGGAAAGGTACAAGTTAGGGACAGGATCCAAAAAGATGGCTTCAGAGGCTTTAACTATCATTTTCGGTACCATTCAGAGTACAGGTATGTGCTGTTTAATGACCACATTACGTTCTGTGAAACAGGTCATAGACCTAAATGGTCATTGACTGGACATTACCATAGTCGCATAGTCTTTTTCTGCTTCTGTAATATAGATATAAAAGGTATTTTCACAAGAAAACTGCGCAAATGATAGGTAACTGCATCCAAGATACATCTGTGGGGGCAACAAAGGAGTACTACTTACACTAGGACAGTCCCATACCTTCACGAACACCATTTACAGCTTGTTACAAATAAGTAGCGGAAAGTCATACACACAAACTTGCACAGAAACGTATGCATGTATGTTACATTTCATAATCAACCATGTCAAAATACCTTTGAATCATCCAACACTTGAGGTGGAATCCAGTCATTTCATCCAATCCCTTTCTCCTATTCTTTGTTATATTGTTTTCTGCATTTCACCCAATTAGTTTCTGACACTGGTAACAAGCCTTGCCTCCATCAGTGGTGATTTGATTTGTATGGGAAAGGGGTTGTGGACAGAAAATACAACCGGACAACAAGAGTGTTTGTAAGCAACTTTACACAAAAATAAATCCAAAGTCGTTTACAATAGGTATTACAAAATATTGGCTTTTGAAGCGGTCGCATTGATTAGGGCTCACATTGACATCCAGAGTGAAAAGACCTTTTTTTTCCTATTATGACTTATTATAATTGGCAAGACCACAGTCATTAAAGCAAATGGTTGTTGATTGGATGGTTAAAAGATGTATTAAATAGAGCCTAAATTGAGGTGTGTGACCTAACCAATAGAATCTAGGGAAGTTACCAAGACTGTAGTGGCAACCTTGAAGTCCTTATGGCTGAAATGGGTCTTTTTGTGTTTGTGACTGCAATCTCAAATACTTTACACAAAGCTGGCCTATAGGGCAGTGTCGCAAGATAGAAGTCTCTTATGTAAAAGTGCCACTCTGAGTCTCATTTGGAGCACTCATGCCATGTGGAGTAAGGCTTTATGATCAAATGAGACCAAGATGGAACTTGGTCACAGCACTAACCACAATATTTGTGAACTCGAAAAATACTACAAGGAAGAATGGGCAAATGTTCTCCAATCTATGTGTGCAAAGCTGGAAGAGACATTTGCATTCATGTCATTTAGCAGACACCCTTATCCAGAGCGACCTAAAATTTATACTTTTTTACATTCCAAGCAATTGTGGATTAAGGATCTTGCTCAAGGACCCAACAGTGGCAGCTTGGCAGAGGTCTGATTTGGACTCTGGACCTTCTGGGCCATCATCTAGTACTTTAATCACCAGGCCTCCAACAGTGGTAATTTAACTGCGAAAAATGTGGCTGTACAAAGTATTAAATCAGGGTGATGATCTTTTCCAACCCTATTAGTTTCTTTTCTTATTCATTTTCCAAATTGTCACCTCTTCTTTGTCTACTTGGCTTTGATAAGACTAAACACATAAACAACTCTGCAAAATACATTTCTAATGGATTCTTTTGATGAATTTTGAGTTCACACAGTAAGAAAAAAATGTGACTGTTTCAAAGGAGTATGATGATTTTCTGTGGGCACTGTCTTGTATTAAAGCATCGTGTATTGAGAGACTGGCTTTTGCTATGGGACACAGCTCAGTGTGATTGCTTCATGTTCCTTTCGAGCAATCATTGCACCCTTTTCCTCCCAATTTATTTTTCCATATTTCTAGGTCTTGATTTTCATCTCCACAGTGCTCTGCAGAGATAAATATGCATCCCTGACATTTGTAGGGCAAAAATGCAAACATACCACCCATTCTGACATGTCTTTTGCTTCCAAACTTCACTGGAATTTATTTTAAACATTGTAATTCACACAAAACTGCAGCTTCTTATTGAATCAACTTCTTCAAAGTACAGATTTAACGACCATCCGATCACTGCTCGTTCGCTTTAACGACCAGGGTCTTAGCAATTCTAACAAATTATGATATGAAATAAAAATCTGTCTTAACTCCAGACATTGACACAAGCCATAAAAGTAGATGAAGAGAACCCAGTTACACAAATGAGACAAAAATATTATACTTGGTCATTTATTTATTGAGGAAAAT
>JAJAGP010001821.1:5073-21436 GCA_025084515.1 Ancistrus triradiatus | reverse complement strand
GAAAGTCAATATCACAGGAGCCCAGTCAGCAACATTAAGGCCGGCGCAGACACCATGGGAGAACAAAAATTAATAACGCGTGCCTGACAATCCTTCCTACGATTTAGCAGGGTGCTGGGCCATGTTGCTTGAAATGCAAAGTGCTAATGAAAAAGCACATGACATTAATTCAGAACACGAAGCCCAACATCAGCATCCTTTCAAGCTACGATTTTTCCTTTAAGCAGTTTTCTAGAAGATGCATGCTTTTCTCAAAAAGTTGGAACAATGTGGAAAATGAATAATAATAATAATAATAATAATAATAATATACAGTGGTGTGGTTTTCTTATGTTCCTCACAGAAAATGAGCCAAAGCCAATGAAACTTAGTTTGAATAAAAAATACTAGTATCATTTTTATTAAGCTAAAAACTGAAAACGGGTCCCACAGACCCAAAGATCTTATAAGGGTTAAGTGTTTCTGAACATCAAACCAATTTAAATATTAGTCAAAGACAACACAAGTAAACACAAAATGCAGCTTTTAAATGAAGGTGTTTATTATTAAGGGGAAAAAAAATCCAAACCTACATGGCCCTGTGTGGAAAAGTGATTGCCCCCTAACCCTAATAACTGGTTGTGCCTCCCTTAGCAGCAACAACTGTAACCAAGCGTTTGTGATAACTTGCAACAGCGTTGTGGAGGAATTTTGGCCACTCATCTTTGCAGAATTGTTGTAATTCAGCCACATTGGAGGGTTTCCGAGCAGGAACGGCCTTTTTAAGGTCATGTCACAGCATCTCAATAGGATTCAGGTCAGGACTTTGGCTAGGTCACTCAAAAGTCTTCATTTTGTTTTTCTTCAGCCATTCAGAGGTGGACGTGCTGTTTTTTTTTTTTTTTGGATCATTGTCCTGCTGCAGAACCCAAGTTCGTTTCAGCCTGAGGTCATGAACAAATTCCCAGACATTCTCCTTCAGGATGTTTTGGTAGACAGCAGAATTCATAGTTCCATTTATCACAGCAAGTCTTCCAGGTCCTGAAGCAGTTAAACAGCCCCAGACCATCACACTACCACCACCATATTTTACTGTTTCTATAATGTTCTTTTCTGAAATGCTGTGTTACGTTTACTCCAGATGTAATGGGACACACACCTTCCAAAGAGTTCAACTTTTGTCTCGTCAGTCCACAGAATGTTTTCCCAGTCTTCGGGATCATCAAGATGTGTTCTGGAAAATCACTTTTTCACACAGGGCCATGTAGGTATGGATTTTATTCTCCCTTAATAATAAACACCTTCATTTAAAAACTGCATTTTGTGTTTACTTGTGTTGTCTTTGACTAATATTCAAATTGGTTTAATGCTCTGAAACACTTAAATGTGACAAACATGCAAAAAAATAGGAAATCAGGAATGGGGCAAACACTTTTTCACACCACTGTAAGTAAATAAATAAAAATGCAGTGTGTCTTATACTGACTTTTATTTCATTACAGACAGTATGAACCCAAGGTATTTCATGTTTTGTCTGGTCGACAAAATTGTATTTGTTAATAAACACCTATTCCTGCATTTCTGACTTGCAACACATTCCAAAAAAGTTGATATGGGGGAAGTTTAGGTCTAGTAATGAGATTTAAAAAAAATCAATAATCATGTGACTTCAAACAGGTGATGTCAACAGGTAATTGTGATCATGATTCGGTACAAAAGCAGTATGGCTGAAAGGTTGAGTTTTAAGGAGTAAAGATGGGCAGAGGATCTCTGTTTTAGTGCATTCAAATTTGCCTGGTAGAAAAGGTCTGTTTTTTTTTTTTTTTTTTTTTTTTTTTGGGTTAGGAGTTTCTGATTGACCAGAACCTTTCTATGTTTCTTTCTGTTGTAGTCTCTGTTTTCTGAGTTATCAGGTGCTGATGGTCTCCTCTAATGAGTTATTGATCAGCTCAGTTTCCTTTCAGTGCTGCACGGAAATAATTGAGTGGGAGAGACGATCAGGACCTTCCCTTCCCCATCAGAGCCACTGCTGCAGGTTAGTACAAAAAGTTAGCTCTCATTAACTGTATTTAGTTGTTTGTTCAGCCTTTCATGTATCACATGATGACAGAGTGGCTTGTGGAAGAGTTTTATTCAATCTGTTCCTCCTGTTTGACATGATGAGAACCTAGAAAATGTTTTTGCTAGACAAAGTGTTGGTGTATTGATGAGAGGGAGATAAGATATCTTCACAGCAGACTTGTGAAGATGTATCATGGCTCGAAAAAATGAGCTTGAAAAAAATCATGGCTCGGTCTATGAGAACCTCAGAAAAAGAGTTATTGATGCTCATCAGACCAGAAAAGATTAAAAAACCATCCCAAAGAGTTTGGACTCCACCAATTTGACGTCAGACAGAAATTCAAGTCCGCTGTTGCCTTGACCAAGATTGGTCGATCAACAAAGATCACTCTATGAGAAAGGTGTGTAATAGTCTGTGAGGTCACAGAGGAACCCAGGGTAACTGCTAAGCAGCTAATGGCCTCTGCCACTTTGAAAACACTGCATTCCAGAATAAGAACCTTATACCATCTGTGAAACATGATGGTGGTAGTATCACAGCTTTGTCTTGCTTTGCTGCATCTGGGCCAGGGAGGCTTGCCATCATTAATTGTACTATACATTCTGAATGAAACCAGCAAATTCTACAGAAAATGTGAGGACATTAGTCACATGAACTGAATCCTAAGAGTACATGCAGAAAGATAACAACCCAAAGCAACCCAAAGCACACAAGTTGTTCTACCAAAGAAGGATTAAAAAAAGAACAAAGTTAAAGGTTTTAAAAGGCCTAGTCAAATTCCTGACCTTAATCTTATACAATTGTTGTGGAAGGACCTGGAGTGAGCAGTTCATGTGAGGAAAGTCACTGACATCTTAAAGCTGAAGTTGTTCTGTATGAGCGAATGGGCTAACAGTCCTCCAATTCGATGTGCAGGACTGAGCAACAGTTACTGGAAACCTTTAGTTGCAGTTGTTTCTGCACAAGGGAGTCACACCAGATAGTAGCAAAGGTCCACATACTTTTGTTACTCAGAAATTTGTAATTTTTCCTTAATAAATAAATGGCAATGTATAATATTTTTGTGTAATTTGTTTAATTGGGTTCCCTTAATCCTCTTTTAGGAGTTCTGATTATCTGGCAATGTTTACCTCACATTTATGTAGCAGTACAGAAACTTAGCAGTATAGAAAAAGGTTCACAAACTTTGATGCACCACTGTAATGTGATTAGTCCCAAAAACAGGAATGCATTTGGGTTCCTTTTTTTTCGTTATATATTACGTTCTCCCTAATCATGTTTCATCTCCTTTAAGACACTCCTTGACAAAATGTCCAGCACTTATCCAGAACAGCTTACCAGGTTTAATCCTTAGACATCACACACCAAACCCACGTTAGCTAGGGCTTATTGTCCAATAACAATCCCTGACCTCATAGTTATGTTCCAAAATCTAGTAATGGGTATTCTCAGAGGATTGAAGGCTGTTGTAGCAGCAAGGGGGGAAACTTCATACTTGGTTTGGAACTTAATTCTTGGGTCCAGTGTAACAGTGTCCTGTGATTGGTAGATGAGAAGAGACTCCACGTCTTCCTGATTGGTTGGATCTTGGTGGTACCCATTTGCTTTTCTCTTGTTTATGGAGCCTATAGAAAGACAGACCACACTTTCTGTATACTGAGGGGACTCAGGACTTTTATTCAGGTTTCGTCAAGAATCATTATCATTACTGATGGGAGATTAATAAATGATTCATGACTCCTTTAAGTGAGTCAAGGAAATAGATCACAAGTACAGTCTTGAAACAATATGAACACAAAAGAAAAGATGGAGGGATGCAAAATAAGCTGAGAATGTATTCTTCAGCACTAAAAACACAGAGCTTAGGAGAGCTACTAATTTACATCAGTATGCATGTACAGTATATTTATCCAGGTAATATGTAAATCAGCCCAGACCACCCACTTCCCCGTTGTTTAGCGTTTTTTATTTGTGAAGGATGATTGCTGCATCAAATGCTGTGGTTTTATATTGTGTCTTTAATTTCCTTAAGTTTAAAGGAAGGTGACAGTTTAATGAGGAGTTCCTGTTTAAACGAAGGTAACCATTAACGTTTAATACACCCTGACCCTGACCTTAGCAAGGGCTCTACAACTGGTTTTTGTTTTGATTTAAATAGTTACCATTTTATTGGACACGTAGGATCTGGTCTTAAATTGCTAATGAAATGGGACCCAGCTTTATGTCATTTCAATCCATGATTCTATGGTCTGTAATGCATGGGAGAATACAGTGGGGCAAAATAGTATTTAGTCAGCCAATGATTGTGGCAGTTCTCCTACCTTAGGAAAGATGAGAGAGGTATGTAATTTTCATCATAGCTACACTTCAACTATGAGAGGACCAAAAGAGGAAAAAAAAATCCAGGAAATCAAAGGGAGGAGGAGAAGAAAGCAAGCCCCTCTTTTTCATCTCGCCTCTTCTTTCTTTTCCCCACCACCACTTACCCTCTCGCTCTGCCGGCATCCACTCGCCCTTCTTACCATCATATCTCTCCTTTACCCTTCCTTTTGTTCGACTTTCTTTGTCCAGACCCACTCCCTGCGTTCGTTCTTCCTGCCTTCTCTTTCCCATATCCCTTCTGCTCCCCCCCCCTTATCTA
Source organism: Ancistrus triradiatus (assembly GCA_025084515.1). Classification (NCBI taxonomy): domain Eukaryota; kingdom Metazoa; phylum Chordata; class Actinopteri; order Siluriformes; family Loricariidae; genus Ancistrus; species Ancistrus triradiatus. Next base: position 16,754 of record JAJAGP010001821.1, on the reverse strand, counting down.
TTTCTCCCCCCACCTGCCCCCCACCTTCTCCCCTTTTCCCCCCCCCATCCCCTCCTCTTAATGTAAATCTGGTGGGAAAATAAGTATTTGGCACCCACAAACAAGCAAGATTTCTGCTCTCACAGACCCTTAACAACTTCCTTTAAGAAGCTCTTTTCGTCCTCACTGTTACCTGTATTAATGGCACCTGTTTGAACTCGTTATCTGTATAATAGGAAACCTGGGCACAGCCTCAAAACAGTCAGAATCCAAACTCAACCAGGCAAGACCAAAGAAGCTGTTGAAGAAAACACCAGGAAGAAAATTGTAGACCTGCACACGCTGAGAAGAGTGAATCTAAAATAGGCAAGCAGGTTGGTGTGAATAAATTCAACAGTGGGGCAATGTAAGAAAATGGAAAAAGACATACACGACCATTGATAATCTCCCTCGATCTGGTGCCCCACGCAAGAATCCTCATTCCCGTTGTGTCAAAATGATCATGAGAACGATGAGCAAAAAGCCCAAAACTACACGGAGGGACCTGATGAATGACCTGCAGAGAGCTGGAGCCAAAGTAACAAAGGCTACCATCATCACACTACGCCGAGAGGGACTCAGATCCTTAAGGGAAGAATGAACGGGGCCATGTATCGTGAAATTTTAAGCCAAAACCTCCTTCCATCAGTGAGAGCATTGACGATGGAACATGGCTGGGTTTTCCAGCATGACAATGATCCCAAACACACTGCTTGGGCAAAGGAGTGGCTTCGTAAAAAGCATTTCAAGGTCCTGGAGTGGCCTAGCCAGTCTCCAGACCTCAGCCCCATAGAAAATTTGTGGAAGGAGTTGAAAGTCCGTGTTGCCCCAAAACATCACTGCTCTAGAGGAGATCTGCATGGAGGAATGGGCAAAAAAAATCAGCTACAGTGTGTGCCAACCTGGTGAAGACTTACAGGAAACGTTTGACCTCTGTCATTGCCATCAAAGTATTGAGTTGAAGTTTTTATTGACCAAATACTTATTTTCCACCATAATTTACAATTAAATCCTTTTAAAATCCTACAGTGAGATTTCCTGGATTTTTTTTCTAATTTTGTCTCTCATAGTTGAAGTGTACCTATGATGAAAATTACAGACCTCTCTCATCTTTCTAAGTAGGAGAACTTGCACAATCAGTGGCTGACTAAATAATTTTTTGCCCCACTGTATCATGGATCATGTGCTACGTCGTAAAGTATTGTGCAGAGTTTTGGTAGTCAGGTACATTCTAGAGACTGTTGGATGCATTTATACTTGTTTGATATGTGACTCCAATGTGTCTCAAACCTCCCACTGAAGTGGTTTGAGCCATCACATTGAAATGTGGTGTAAATACAACTTTGTGCATTTACACATGCATTTTATGTGGCTTAGTTCAATACAATAAAAATCAACATGTATGAAACTGCCTACTGTAAACAGGCTCTGATATTTAACTAATAACATTTGCATCATAATAGATTAATAACACCAACGGCACATTTATTATTTTTTTTATCAGCACAGTACTTACACTCGCCAATCAGGGTCATCTCATTGTTTCTACACTTTATCAGTTCCATTTACCATATAGAAGCACTTTATATAGAAGTAGTTCTACAATTACAGACTGTAGTCCATCTGTTTCTCTACATGCTTTGTTCGTCTCCATTACTCTGTTCTGTAATGGTTAGGATCCCCACAGATCAGGTACTATTTGGGTGGTGGATCATTCTCAGCACTGCGGTGACACTGATGTGGTGGTGGTGTGTTAGTGTGTGTTTTGCTGGTATGAGTGAATCAGACAAAACAGTGCTGCTGGAGTTTTTAATCACTGTATTAACTCACTGTCCACTCTATTAGACACGTATTCCATATTGCTCCCCCTTGTAGAGCAGCTCATCTTCATCCTCTAATCCTTCATCAGTACTTACAGGATGCTGGTGGCTGGACATTTCTGCTAGGTGGACTATTTTCAGTCAAGCAGTGACATTGAGGTGTTTAAAAACTCCAGCAGCACTGCTGTGTCTGATCCACTTATACCAGAACACCACACACTAACACACCACCACCACATCAGTGTCACTGCAGTGCTGAGAATGATCCACCACCCAAATAGTACCTGATCTGTGCTGGTCCTGTGGGGGTCCTGACCATTACAGAATAGAGTCATGTGGACGAACAAAGTATGTAGAGAAACAGACTACAGTCTGTAATTGTAGAACTGCAAAGTACTTCGATATGATAAGTGGAACTGATAAAATGGACAATGAGTGCAGAAAGATCTCTGCAAGTGTAAAGTGGTAAAAAAAATGGTCTAAATTTTGTTTGGATAGAATTTATGTTAGCTAGCAAAATAGCAAATTTAGCTAAATTTGTCAGTGAAACTAGTTTAGGTTTTCTTGGATTACCGAAAAATTCCTTTAAAACGTACTAAAACTTCAACTGGTTTAGCTGTTCCACTAGCTATCTGGCAACTAGCTATACATACTACAGGCTAACTAGCTGTTTCAAGTTGTTTTGCCTTTTTCTGTTTAAAAATGCACTTACAGTATGTAACGTCAGTTCTGTCCTTCAGACTGAACGCATTTTTGGTAATGAAAGCCTGTTTTTGAAGCCGTGTCAGTTTTATTGGTTACTTTTGAAAAAAATCAATATTGGTAACTAACTACAAAGATTAACTACAATTCTCTACTGAAGACTCTATTCTCCACTTGGACATGCACACTTGAGACTCGACTTGGACTGGCAAACTACAGACTTGGTACTCAACTCCAGTGGCATGTGGTCAGGCCCTTCTAACCCGTCATAGAAAGGGCAACAAACATGTGTATGCAAAATATTATATGAATATTTATTTCACAAATAAACCCAGGAAAAAATGTATTATGAATTTTCATAGTAAAACTGTGAATTGCTTGACAGTTTTAATGACAGAACTTCAGTTTGACCATGAAGTTCACAGTTCTACTATGAATTTTTTATGGTAATTTGACCACTTCATGGTTCTACTGTGAAATTTCATAGTACAACTGTAAACTTGGTGGACTATGAACTGACCATGAATTATTTCACGGTTGTACTATGACTTTTGATGGTAATTTGGCCACTTCATGCTTCTACTGTCAAAGTTCACAGTAAATTTTTTCCTGGGAAGTAAAATCAAAACATCGTCCGATTCAAATGCTAATCTGTGTTTTCTTGCTTGCTATAGGACACATCTGACTGAAAGTGGTGTATTAATCAATCAAAACTGGGACTGTGGCAGCCTAATGGTTAAGGTACTGGACTATGGACCAGAAGGTTCAGGGTTCAAATCCCACCTCTGCCAAGCTACCACTGTTGGGCCCTTGAGCAAGGCCCTTAACCCACCAATTGCTTGGATTGTAAGACTGTATCAATTGTAAATCACCCTAGATAAGGGCGTCTGCTAAATGCTGTAAATGAAAATCATGCATAAATGACCAATTGGATTTATGATATTCACTACGCATCCTGAAGAAGGTGCTATTCATCATTCATAAATAAACGTCACTGTCTATGTTACTTGTTAACTGTCCTAGATAACGTCAAAGGGCGACTTGCAAGGAAACTTGCAATAATTCAGCAATAATTCAGCCAAGGCTAAAGCACTGCACACCACCGCTGAACTCCAACTTGCACGCTGCAGACTCAAGGACTCAACTTGGACTCACTCACTAGAGACTTGAGACTTGACTCAGACTTGCATTCTAGAGACTCAAGACTTGACTTGGACTTACTAAAGAAGTGAGACTCAACTCTGACTCTCATGAACATCTCTAGTGTAAATATTGTATATATAGTGGAGCAACAGCAGATGAACTGTATATACTGTAGTGGCCAAGAAGTGCAACGTTAGCACAGGAGCCTTCTAGCGCTTAGCTTATGACCACTTATTTTTTAGTAAATTTAGTAAATTAGATGTTTTGCTAAACCATAGACTTTTATCCATTCATCCAGTCACCTCATCCAGTCACTTCTCATGAATAATACCATTTATGTCTGACTCGAATAACTCCAGTCTGTTCTGGTACAATCCTGTGAGGATTTTCACATAACACTCATCATTATCATGCGTGAATGGAGGCCCGGCTTGCTACGAACAGTCAACACCAGCATGGAGCTCCATATGTGGCTCACATATGCCAAGTCCCGTCCCAGCGGGCACAAGGTCGTACACGCTGATACCCCTACCCCTCACATGGCTGGCCCCGAGGGGGCACCACCACCATTTGTGCACTTTTTGCATACTTCCACTGGGCTAATCTTTCCTGCTGTTCTGACCCTATCACTGACTCTGGGGGTATTACCTTACTTAACTCACTCCTGTTATTAACTACCTAAAGCTTGCAGCAGAAGCCTTCAAAAAAAATTTCTATTCACTGTTGTTTACATAAAGTAAAAAAGGCAGGATGACTTAAGTCTTGGGGAGTTCAGAAATCAACAGAGTGAGAATTTCACATCTCCATTAACAAGTGTATAATGCAATTGGTTTGGTCATTCCGCAGAAATATTTATACTTTATTTTAATTGCTTAGTATTTTTCCCTTCAAAACTTAAAGATTTTGGGGGTTTTTTGCAGCACACAATGTATTTTTTTTGATAAAGTAAAATGTAAAAAAATATTGATAATTGAATTTACTTTGCGTACATCAGAGTATATAATATATATATATTTTTTTAACTTTTCTATTTTTATTGTCAGTTTTTTAAACAGTCCTGTAAAGCACTCTTGATCATGTGTTAATAGTTCAATATAAATAATAATGTTAATAATAATAATAATAATTATTATTATTATTATTACTACTACTACTACTACTACTACTACATACATACATACATTATTGTTATATACATTTCAATAAAAATGCAGGCCTACTGTCTTAATGGAAATTTCCATACATTTTCTCCACATACATACATTATACTGCCAAAAGTTTGTGGACACCCAAAAATTATGGCTGAAAGCTTGCCACCACTTTGGTATTAGTACAGCCTTCAATCATCTGGTAAGACTTTCCACTAGATTTTAGAATATGATTTTGTAAAATCCTTCCAATTCATCTCAAAGGTGTCTCATGGAATTACATTCAAGATTCCGTGCAATTCAGCCAAATTCTCTGAGTTGGAAAACCATTTCTTTACATGACATTTTAACAGGAGTTTTAGGAGGACTGGACATAAAGATGATGAACTTATGAAACCAATAAAAGTGTTATACAGACAGTCACTGAGGTGTTCTGTATAACCCATTCTACTTCCACTATTTGTCTATAGTCAATTCCATGTCTCAAATGATAACCCTTTATGGAAACGTGTATGTCTTTGTCAAGTGGATATGAACCTACAGCCCCTAGATCTGACCTACAAACCCACACACCACTCCCCCTTTTCAACGATTGCACTCGACCACTTAACCGAATTTACTTTCTTTATACGTCTTTCAGTACTAGAAACAGAAAATAAACTTTTTTGGAATCCCATTCTCCCTCACATGCTGATCATTTACACCAAACACGGTATTCCTCTTTCTCATGCCACTTCTAGAATGCCTGTTAACTCAAGGAACGTCAGGGGAACAATTTCCCCTCCATCTTTTCTAGTTCGAAGGTCCAGCTTCGTCCAGCATATGTTACAGACGATCTACGTCTGGAGCCCCAGGTCTGGTGTCCATAGCAGCAACGTGTGCTTTCCCTTTTGCCACGTGTTTGATGAATGCTTATCCCCTTCCACCGGCAACATATGGCTCGGGCACACACGGCAGTTGGGACATGGCCGTGGGCTAAAGTGGTCAAGAGCCCACCACAGATGGAGCCATACCCAGTGAGTCATCACCTGTCAGCTGTCTGAAATACACCAAATAACACCGGAAAAAGCCTGCCAACTGCGGACAATAGCAACTGCCCTCCTTTGCAAGAAACATAGAAACAACACACATAGAAATGTAAATTTCCAATTTGGGTCACAGAACTCATCCAGACCATCATGGGGGCTCCCAATGAGAACAGATCCCTAAATAAGGCGCACGATGTTTTTGTATGGTGTTTTGTAGCTGCTCCACTTAAGAGATGAGTAAACCTTGTATTAAGCACATCAAAAATGCCAACTCCATGCTGTATTAAGAAGTTCAACATCATGATGGTCCCTCCTGGGGTTTTGTCACTTTTGCAGAATGTGAAGAACATGACACATCCAGTGAAAAAGACTGTTATCCGTTCTGAGGAGTGAAAGCTTTGTAAAAGAACGGCGTATGCAAACCTTTGGGAACATGGTGGAGAAGGAAATATTAATCCTTAACAGCAGTTGATCCAAGTGAAAAAATAAAATATTCCAATAGATAATTTGCTCTAAGTACTGGTACCTATATTTTCCAGAATCTGCTGGAAAATGTAAAAACCTGTCCAAAAAAGCTTCCTTGACGTTTCCATCATCTGATTATGGTGACCTTCTTTCCAAAAATGAAGCAACTCAAAACATTTACAGCATCCTCATCCTGAGTTACTTACAATTGTGCAACTGAAGGTTAAGCGCTCTGCTCAATGGCCCAATAATGGCAGCTTAGTAGAACCAGAATTTGATCTCTCAGCCATCCTAGTAAATCATTGCCATAACCACTGAGCCACTGAAACTGATAATATGAAACTACATTATTCCTGGCCTGATTGATCCTACGTCTTTCCCCGAATGAATGAAGTGCATAACAGAGTGCTATAGGATACCAGTAATATATTCTATTTGTAGTCAACAGACAGCAGCCAGACAGCCAGTGTAATCCAAATAGGCATATATTCTGAGTTTCGTTTCCTGGTTAGGACACTAGCTTCAAATTCTTGAACTAGCTGAAGAAAACTCAAAACATTACAATCGTCCAATCTAGAAGTTAGCTGCTCAAAGGGAGGATCTTGAATATAGGAGCTTGCAGATTTGAACTCGAGGTGCCATTGACCCGTTGATCCTCTACAGATAATATTCCACTTGGAAAGGCAAATCTGTCCAGATTTGCCGTTGTCTCATTCAGTCTGTATATCAGTATGCATGGCATGATTCTGGCGTGTTTCCTACACGGCTGCATCTCTTGGAAAGAAGTCAAGTTTGCAGCTGCGACTCCAAATAATTCATTGCCCCCTCCCTTCTGCACCTGGGAGGAGCCACAGGTAGTTGATGAAGTGGCAGTGCCAAGAATCCCAACTGGCAAAAACAATGCGCAGCTGGCGGGAGTCAGTGCGCCCAGATGCCACCGTCACCGTGCCATGTGTTTGGAGCGGGGCAAAGGCAGGGGGGTGAGGAGCATGCCAAGATGTTCTCATCTGGTGCCAACTTGATCCGATGCATACTGACGCTCGTTTAGATTTCCGATCACCCATAGCCTTTGTGGTATATTTGTAGCTCATAATACTTGATCGAAGCATTTTTCGGTGCCAAGCAGGAAAAAAACAAAAACAAAACAAACGGCGTCCACCATTGGATCTTGGATCTTCTGAACGATTTCCTGGCTCTGAGCCTGATCAGGGTGAATACATCACGTCGGTGTGACGATTGCCCATCTATTCACCATTCCTCCCGCTTTTGTCGCAATCCGCATCCCTTATTGTATTCCGCACTATATTTCCATGAGCCTTGTGCCAAAAGTCATGGTGAGAACACAAACGCCAATCGTACGAAGTCACAAAAATAGTCCTGGTCACCTTCCAAACGAACAAAAACAGAGAAAAATTCCCATATTCAACACTCCGGTTCAACCGAATCGTACAACATTAGCATCCTGATGCCAGAGGAAAAACGATGTTCTCTGGTGGGTATCCTATCTGCAGGAATGAACCGCTCGCTGACGACGACGCTCCTCAAACTAGATGGGAGATACTGAGACAAAGCTTCCAGTTTGCCGGAACATGCCATCCTTGTTTGCGGCGGAGGGGTTTAGGGAAGGGAAAACTTTTTGAATGCGTGCCATCTCTGTGCTGTCCTTATCTGAGGCCCGCGACTGCCAGCTGGTGGCTGAGTGTGCCCGTGCTGTGAGTCGCTGCCAATGATGCTAGCGCCAACAGCCTGTTGGCACAACATGTTTGGGTGTCAATCCACCAGTTTTCCCACGCCATCTAGACACCTATGTATATCCATACATCCAAAGCTGCAGGGGCTTCATTATATAGAATTTTCACATGTGATGACATATGCAGTATATTAAGTATCACAAAATCCTAAACGAAACAATACAGTGCAATAGGCTAATGTCCAAAATGTACTATAATAGATGGAGAATATCAATAATGCACGTATGTATTCCTTTTGAAGGAAAAGGCCACCATTTCAATCTTGTCTATCTATTTTAGCTTTGAGCTTGAGAAAGAAAATGGCAGAATGTTGCCTCTGTGGTGAAAAATGAATGCAGACTGTTCAGGTTTGTTTGTTTTTTGCATTGATAAGTTCTATGACATGGTACATGTCAGTAGAGAAGAGTTCTGCTAGCCCTATTCTCGCTCTTGATTTTGACCAAACAACCAAACACTGTAGTACTCTATTTGTAGCCAACAGAAAGAGTCCAGTTGATTCGTTACTCTACTGCATTCAACTGAAACACCCATATACAGTGGTGCTTAAAAGTTTGTGAACCCTTTAGAATTTTCTATATTTCTGCATAAATATGACCTAAAACATCATCAGGTTTTCACACAAGTCCTAAAAGTAGATAAAGAGAACCCAGTTAAACAAATGAGACAAAAATATTATACTTGGTCATTTATTTATTGAGGAAAATTATCAAATATTACATATTAGGGAGTGGCAAAAATATGTGAACTTTTGCTTTCAGTATCTGGTGCAGCAATAACTGCAACTAAACGTTTCCGGTAACTGTTGATCAGTCATGCACACCGACTTGGAGCAATTTTAGCTTTGAGATGTTGAGAATCTTCAACTCTGGGATGTTGGTGGGTTTCCTCACATTAACTGCTCACTACAGGTCCTTCCACAACATTTCGATTGGATTAAGGTCAGGACTTTGACTTGGCTATTTCAAAACATTAACTTTATTCTTCTTTAACCATTCTTTGGTAGAACGGCTTGTGTGCTTAGGGGCGTTGTCTTGCTGCATGACCCACCTTCTCATGAGATTCAGTTCATGGACAGATGTCCTGACATTTTCCCAGATGTAGCAAAACAGGCCCAAACCATGATACTACCACCACCATGTTTCACAGATGGGATAAGGTTCTTATGCTGGAATGCAGTGTTTCCCTTTCTCCAAACATAACGCTTTTCTTTTAAATAAATAAAGTTCTATTTTGGTCTCATCTGTTCAAAAAACATTCTTCCAATAGCCTTCTGGCATGTCCACGTTTAGCAAACTGCAGACGAGCAGCAATGTTCTTTTTGGAGATCAGTGGCTTTCTCCTTGCAACCCTGCCATGCACACCATTGTACTGGGTGGGTCATTTATATGGATGTATGATTTATGTTCCTGTTTGTGGCACATTAGTATATGGGAGGGGGAAAACTTTTTGACATGGGTGTTGACCATGGCGGCCATTTTGAAGTTGGTCCAACTTTATTATTTCCAATGGGAAGAGGGTCATGTAACACATCAAACTTATTGAGACTTTTACAAGAAAAACAATGGTGTGCTTGGTTTTAACTGAACTTTATTCTTTCATGAGTTATTAACAAGTTTATGACCACTTATAAATGTGTTCAAAGTGCTGCCCATTGTGTTGGATTGTCAATGCAACCCTCTTCTCCCACTCTTGACACACTGATAGCAACACCGCAGAAGAAATGCTCTCCCAATCTGACCCCCTTAGACTTTTATCTTTGGGGTCATCTGAAGGCAATTGTCTATGCTGTGAAGATATGAGATGTGCAGCATCTGAAACAACGGATACTGGAAGCCTGTGCTAGCATTTCTTCTGCGGTGTTGCTATCAGTGTGTCATTCAGTATCCAACGTCGTCTGACGTTTGCAAGTGTGCATTTTCGCCTACTCTGTAGAATAGTTTAGGATAGTTTTAGTTTGAGAGCAGATTGATGTGTTATTATTATGTTTTCACATTTAATACTAAAATGGATTAAATGGATGTTGTTGGCTATATTCAGTTGACTTTGTGGTCAAAGTTCCAGTTCCAGTCTTGGTCTTGCCTCGGACTCTGTTGTAGCGGTCTTGACTGCAACACTACTGGCAGGTTTTATTTGAGAAGTGTATATGAATAAAATCATACTCAGTACTATAGAAGAGTGTATGTATGTATACAACAGTAAACTATAGACCCTGCTATCTTAGCGCTATAGTGTAGTATACTATAAACAGTGTTCATAACAAATCAGCTACCAATGAACCGTTGCTGGCAAGGTGGTTGAGAAATAAATTCAATACCTTTTCCTTTGTATTATTGAAGACTACATATGTGTATACAAAGTATGGTACGGCATACTATATTGCATTTAAGTCAGCTTTCATAACAAACAGCAGGCCAGTGTTGGCAAGATAGTTAGAATGAAAAAGGCAGTTTTAATATGTCTTTAACTTCACAACATGCTTATAAATGCTGCTTTGGCTCCAACTTACAAAATAAATTTACTTAAACATTTTGTATTTTGAACATTTTCAGTTCAGAAAGTGAAACTCACAAAATGGAGACTTTACTGATTTAAATACTTTTAGGCCAAATGTTACATATAAAAGATTTATTCTGAATCTTTACTCTGAACATACAAATTCGTTAATCAGCGATACTATTTAGAGGTTCCGCCTGGTCTTGGTTTCCACCCGGAAGATCATAGTGCCGTGCATACACCTTCAGGAGTAATATTTCGGTAAGAGCAGTTATTATTTATCTCGCTGTTACATTCCTGTTCATTTTTACAATTAATAATTGTGCCGTTTTTGTATTATAAACCATAAGTGTTGTGTAGGAAGTTAAAAAATACTGTTATCCGCAGTAACTTGTGCAGTTACTAACTCGAAGTTAGTATTAACCTTCAGACACCTTCTCCAGTGTACTCCAGCGCTGTGGTTCAGAAATCAATTACCATTTAAAATGCTGTATTATATCTGCTGTCTTTGTGTTGATTATTTAGTGTTTATAACAACGATAAAAAACCGCATAGAAACAGCAGAACTATTACTGAAGAAAGTGACATCCTCAGACTTCTGTTAGTACTGGTTTTAGTAAGTGAATAGCTTGGTACACTTGCACTTAGAAATCTTCAACCCCCCTCACTTTAAAAAGGTATTATGGTGATGTGTATAGAACTGAATGAAAATATACAACAGTAAGTCCAGCAAAGAAAGAAATATCTCACATTGTTACATAGAAGCAATTTGGAAAACATAACATCATTTTGAATTTAAATGAAAAACATTTGGGTGGAGAGTGGCTCGTTGGGTGGCACCACTGCCTCACAGCAAAAAGGTTCTCGGTTAAATTCCAGGGTGGCCTGGATCCCTTCTGTGTGGATTTGGTCCAGTTTCCTCCCACAGTCCATATATAGTTGTGCTTGACAGTTTGTGAACCATTTAGAATTTTCTATATCTCTGCATAAATATGACCGAAATCATCATCAGATTTTGAAGTCCTAAATGTAGATAAAAACAAACAACTTTCTATCATCTAACAACTTTACCAAACTGCAGACGGGCAGCAATGTTCTTTTTGGAGAGCAGTG
>JAJAGP010001820.1:0-131999 GCA_025084515.1 Ancistrus triradiatus | reverse complement strand
ATAAGCAGCAATGTGTCGGAATGTACAATATTGTCCACATGTACAATACATTAAAAAATATATAAATCGACTCACAATCAGGAACCGGCTCCCGTCATTCATTTCAAAGAGCCGACTCTTAGAGCCGGATCGGTTGCGACCGACACATCACTAATGGATATAGTAGTGACCTCCGTAGCGCATTCTGACGCCTCTGTTCTTCAGTGTAATGAAAAAGTAATAATTGTAAATGTATTTGTAGATTTGTAACAAGTTCGGTCAGCAGTGTTACAGCTGGCACTATTTTGGCTACGTCCGCTATTGCACAAAATCGCCTCATGTAAACCAAGGACATAACGGCGCACAAAGTGACGTTACAAGCAAGAAAATCCGTTTTCCCAGTCCAACAACAACACTGAAAATCTTCACCCTGAAAGGAGTTTTCCAAAAAGTCCGTTTTCGTGTGGACGAACGGTCAAAACGCATAGAAAAAGCTACGTTTAAAAAAATACCCGTGTTCGTGTGGACAGGGCCTAAAACTTTTCAAACTCAAACTGTAAATGCTAGTATTTCAAGCTCATTGTATTTTATTTGGGATACAGAACACTGGTTTTACCAAAATAAAGGCAATCTATAAAAATGGAATGCTATAAATATCAGGATTTATAGGCACCTATCGAGTAGTTACGTTAGATAACATTGGTATGGGTACTTGAATTTCAGGTATCTGTATCGGTATCAGAAGGAAAAAAGTGGTATCGGTGCATCTCCACTCATGAGTGTCCACACCAAGTTTGAAGCAGATTGGTGGAATTGAGTTTTGGTGACCACTTTACTGTATACTGTTATTATCAATGCATGCATATAAACCTGAGTTTATATTTTAATTAAATCTGATCATGTATCATTCTTTCCAACTTGATTCCATTTTAGAATATCTGCTGAATGTCCCTGATATATGGTGGAAATTGAGTTATGATCACTTTAATGTATACTGTTATTATCAGTGCATGTATTCATCTAAATAATTCAAGGCAATGTTAAAAAAGCACTTAAATATTGCAGCCTTTACATTTCATGTTTTAATCAACTGAATCTAGTGTAGATTTTGTCGACTATGGTCTTACTATAATTAGTCAGCTAAAACTAAAAACAATACCGATTAATAAATTGTGACTAAAACTAATTTACGTTTTAGTCAAAAGACTATGACTAAAACTAAATCAATTTGCTGGCAAAATTAACACTGTTATGCAAGGCTGAGTCTTGGAGGAGCAAACATGGGCAGAGGATCTCCAGTATATCAACAAATGCTTGAGAGAAAATATTAAAATGTTTACATTTACAGCATTTAGCAGACGTCCTTATCCAGAGCGACTTACAATTGATACAGTCTTACAATCCAAGCAATTGTGGGTTAAGGGTCTTGCTCAAGGACCCAACAGTGGCAGCTTGGCAGAGGTGGGATTTGAACCCTGAACCTTCTGGTCCAGAGTCCAGTAACTTAAGCACTAGGCTACCACAGTCCCAGTAACTATGTTTAAATTGGAATATTTTAATTAGATTAGAAGGGATATGCATGTTTCTTCCTCTACAGTGCATCATGTCATTAAATGATTCAAGGCATTCCAGTGTGTAAATGGCAGGAGCGCAAGATCAGTAGATGATAGAACCACGTGGGTGACCCATGCATTTTTCAACCAGACAATGCAAAACCACATGCTGCACACCTGACCAAGATATGAAGAGTGTACGGGTACGGGACTGGCCTGCAGTCCTGATCTGTCCCCAACACAGAATGTGTGAAGAATTCTAAAATGAAAACTGCGACCCTGTGCTGTTGCACATCTCAAGATGTTTTTGCAGGAAGAATGGACACCTGAAACATAAAATCGCTTGACATGCTCAGTGCCAAAACGTCTTTTAAGTGTTGTGAGAAGGAATGTGGTAAATGCTTTACCAACTTTTTTAGAATGTGTTGCAGGCCTGAAATGCAGGAATGGATGTTTATTAACAAAACATCACATATCTTGTTATATCTATATCCTGGGAATATCTTTCAATTTCCATACCATCCCACTGGACGAGCTTTTTTTGTTTGTTTATTTGTTTTTTTCACATGTAAGCGTGGATCCATCCTCCCTCATATCAACTGTTCAGGCAGCTACTGGTGGTGTCCATCCCTTTATACTCAGTGTACCATCTTCTGATGGCTACGTCCAGCAGATTAACACATGTCACAAAGCTTAGATAATCTCCAACTGGTTTTTGAGTTCACTGTACTCAAATGGCCTCCACAGTCACCAGCTCTCAGTCCAATAGAGCACCTTTAGGATGTGGTGTAATGGGAGATTTGCATCATGGATGTGTAGCTGACAAATCTGCACCATCTGCGTGATGCTGTCACGTGAATATGGACAATAATAATAATATTTCCAGAACCTTGTTTACATTTACAGCATTTAGCAGACGCCCTTATCCAGAGCGACTTACAATTAATACGATCTTACAATCCAAGCAATTGCAGGTTAAGGGTCTTGCTCAAGGACCCAACAGTGGCAGCTTGGCAGAGGTGGGATTTGAACCCTGGACCTTCTGGTCCAAAGTCCAGTACCTTACTCGCTAGGCTACCACAGTCCCCATTGTTGAATCTATGGCACAAAAAATGAAGGCAGTTCTGAAGGCAAAAGGAGGTCCAAACCGGCACTAGTGAAGTACAGATATTTAAAATGGTGTTCAGACAATAACCGGATCACATAACGCGCCGTTTCACAGAGCGTATCGTGGACACCTTGTCTAACGTTTGTCCAGTTTTAACGCGGATCATTGTGCATAGCTGTGGAGTCAGTAGCTGTGGTGGTTGTGTGTTCATGCTTATCGGGAAGTTGTCAGAGGCCTGCGTAATTCTAGGCGAGTTGCTGTGCTGCCACCGCTGTAGGCGTCAGTACCGGCGGGCAGTACCTGACAGGCTGCGCGTGAGAGAACCAGACCAGTCTGTCACGCTAAAGCGTCAGAGAGCATGTGATGGATTGCCTTGCGTGGCTTTGTATCCGAGCACGGCAGTCTCGCTAGCGGATCAATCGATGCCCTGACATTGAAGGATGATGCGGCGGCTCTGGAAGACGAGGAGGTTTAAAGGTCCTGCAGATTTTAATGGGAGTCAAGGTGCTGCGTGACAGTGAAGGGTGGAGAGGGCGCCATCAAAACAACTGCGGCTCCTTCACATCGCTACACGTACGTTTCTCCTCCCTGATGTGACATTGGATACTCCTGTCAAAGGCACTAGAGTTTTCAATTTCTAACCAACCTCAAAGTTTTTTCCTTTTCATTTCTTTTTCCTGCAATCTGACTTCATTATTTACAACATGAGGCCTCAGAAATTTTTAATGAAGCAGAAAAATCGATACGTGCAGTGCTTTTGTTTTTCTGAGCTGTTTGACTGATTAGGGCACAATTTTGCTTTCTGCTCAAGTGGAAAATATACAAAGATTTCAAGATGAATGGGTCTGTTCTTGCTTTATTAAGTGGTCAGAAAAAAATGTGAGTTTTCCACCATATTTGCACAGGTTTGTCGAAGTTTCATATCACAGTAATAGCCTTTCAAGTGGCTGTAATTATAGTTTGATATAGTAATGACATTGCATTCAAATTTGTACAATGACGGATTGGATAAAATGATTTTATTCTGAATTTAGGCTGTTTTTTCCCTATTAATTAAATATTATTAGTAATTTAAGCTGGCATCCCAGCTGGTCCTCGACTGGTGAAAAACTGGTGATCGGGCAGGCCAAGGAGGTGGATATATTCCTGGGAAATATTTGCTTGTGGGCAAGCATTATTCTACTGAAAAATGGCAGTTGTAGGCCCAAACATGAGGCAACACCTGGCCGCAGGATGTCCTGCACATATCACTAAACTGTTAGTGTCCCTCGTATCACTCCTAGGGGTGACTGAGTATCGTATGCTATGGCTCCCCAGATCATCACACCAGCAGTTGGGGCATTGTGTCGCTCCTCAGCAAAGGCAGGATTGAAGCGCTCATCATGAGTCCTCCATATTCGAACCCGACCGTCTCCAGATCTCAAACAGAAACTGGATTTGTTGCTAAAGACGATACGGTTGCAAATGAATGGCTTTCATGCAGTGTAGGGTCCCAGATGTGCATGTGGCTCCTCTAATACAGGTGAAGGCCAGGCATAGCAGTACCCTTCCGAAACTCTCCATTGGAGCTGCAGTTAGTTATTTTAAAAGAAAGCCGAGTTAATAACACAATAATATCATGATTTCTTGTTAATTTACCTGTTGTAGATTGTAAATATTGTTAATACATTGTAAGTTTTACTGCTGCAGATGTGCTGAAGATAGAGCAGTTGTGTTCCCCATGTACTGATTTACTGATGTCCAAAATGCCTTTTTTTTATTTTTTATTTTTATTTTATTTATTTATTTATTTTTGGTGAAGATTTGTGGTCCACACGTAGATGTCAGTGGTGCTGATCTAAACCTTCAGTGTTTCCAATCAGATATTGTGTTTTTATTTTATGAGCAAAATTAACATGCACAATTTATACATAGGTATTTACATTTACAGCATTTAGCAGACGCCTTATCCAGAGCGACTTGCAATTGGTACAGTCTTACAATCCAAGCAATTGTGGGTTAAGGGTCTTGCTCAAGGACCCAACAGTGGTAGCTTGGCAGAGGTGGGATTTGAACCCTGGATCTTCTGGGCCAGAGTCCAGTACCTTAACCGCTAGGCTACCACCGTCCTAAATGTAAATGTTATACATAGGCAGTTTGTGTGGTACAGTGGCTAGCACATCATCAGAGAGACCTGGGTTTGGGGCTTAGCAGTAACTCTGACCTGGTCAGGTAATACACAGACAATATTGGCTGTGGCTGAGGGAGAGATGGTTGGATGGGGATTATTATCACTGACCTCCTTGGCCGATTGATGCACCAGCAAAAATGGTGAATGAGCATGGTGCGTTTAGTTCAATCTGCTGTGTGGATTCAATCTTGCCATTGAAGTCCGTTCCCTGCCTCCTCGCCGGTCTTTGGATCTCCTCTTTTGGTTCTAATACAGTGTAGGAAAACACTATAGGATTGATTTTAATATGCCAGAACTTCACAATATGGCATGTATAACATTTCCTATTTCCCAAAATGTATGTATTGAAATATGTTCAATTTCATTTTGTTCCATGATTGTGACCCCTAATCAAAATTTACCAGCTCAGGCAAGCTGCCGGATAAAGTGGGCCTGCTAACGGGAAATAAGTTCCATTCATATTCCTCTGAGTCTGCACGTTGAATTAGGACTGTGATTCAGCCTTCAGCTGGAGGTGTCCAGATGTCCAAGCTAAGGCCTGGAAAGCAGGAATGATTGTTTCCCACGACCATGGTATTAAAATGATTATCTGTGCATATTTACTCTGTACGGATGGGAATCGAAAATTTGCCTTCAAGGCTGTTCACTCATTTGTAAAGACACTAGAAATCATGACTAAGTCAAAGAAAAGTTGAAATCGGTGCAGCTTATAAAAGTGTTTGGATGTGTGTGAGTGTGTTCGTTTTAGTGTGTGTATGTCTGTTAGAGACTGTGTGTGAGGGGTTGAGGCGAAGGCAGGCTGATAAGAACGCGGAGGCGCTGAAGCGGGAAATAATGAAATGGAGAGAGAATGAAGAGGAGGAGGAGAGTTGGAGGATGGCAGCCTCCCAGGGGGACGAAGGAGGAGAATCTGTCGTTCACCTTCAATTAATTCACACTTTTCTCCCACAGCGGCGTGGAGGTGCAGCCAGCCATGCTGCCGTGCTCTCTGAGTGACTGATTCTGTGTGTGTGTGTGTGTGTGTGTGTGCGCACATACAAGTTCTGTCATTAGTTGGTATCTGTATGTTGGCTGTTATACAGTAATAGATATTACTTTGTTTTATATTGGATTAAAATGACCTTGTCTTAACACGTATTCCATGTTAGAGAAAAACAGTCGTTGACTCATACAGTCTAACCCCATTATCCAAATTTATCTTCTGCTGGAAAATAATGAATGTTTGGATAACCGGAGCACCATGTCCAGTATATCTAAAGGGGAATTCTCTCCATCCATCCATCCATCCATCCATCTAAAACCTGCTTACTTTCAGTACTGTCAGCATAATATAGTGTTGGAGCAGACGTTCTGATTGGACGTCTTGCCTTTATGATATCTGTGCATCAGCTGTGGCTTCATATCTCAAATGAGGAAGAGCTCTTTCAGGGGTGTGTCTATGGGTGGGCTGGAAAATCCAGAGGAATCATTAGGCTATCCAGTGAAAAACATCACTATTATGGCTTTACAGTAGTACCTTGGTCCTTGTCATTTGTTTGTTCCAGAAGGCTATAAACTAACCTTTTTAGGACCCATGGAGACTTATTTGCACTAAGGATACAGTACTGTAGATTACAAAATTAAAGAAAAACATGATAAACACAGTGGAGATCTTCTCTGAGGGCTTTCCTGAACCTGTGTCCTGCATTGTGACTTGTGAATCATGTGTGTGTGTGTGTGTGTGTGTGTGTGTGTGTGTGTGTGTGTGTGCGCGCGCGCATGAAGTAAAGAGTGTACATACAGTGTTGCTTGAAAGTTTGTGAACCCTTTAGAATTTTCTATATTTCTGCAAAAATATGACTTAAAAAAACATCAGGTTTTCACACAAGTCCTAAAAGTAGATAAACAGAACCCAGATAAACAAATGAGACAAAACTTTTGTATTGGTCATTTATTTATTAAGGAACATTATCCTATATTACATATCAGTGAGAAGCAAAAGTATGTGAACCTCTAGGATTAGCAGTTAATTTGAAGGTGAAATGAGTCAGTTGTTTTCAATCAATGGGATGACAATCAGGTGTGAGGGGGCACCCTGTGTTATTTCAAGAACAGGGATCTATCAAAGTCTGCTCTTCACTACACGTTTGTAGAAGTTTTTTTCTGAGGACCTCAGAAAAAGAGTTGTTGATGCTCATCAGGCTGGAAAAGGTTACAAAACCATCTCTAAAGAATTTGGACTCCACCAATCGACAGTCAGACAGATTGTGTAGAAATGGAGGAAATTCAAGACCATTGTCCTGACCTTAATCCAATGGAAATGTTGTGGAAGGACCTGAAGCGAGCAGCTAATGTGAGGAAACCCACCAACATCCCAGAGCTGAAGCTGTTCTGTACGGAGGAATGGGCTAAAATTCCTCCAAGCCGGTGTGCAGGACTGATCAACAGTTACAGGAAACGTTTAGTTACAGTTATTACTGCACAGGGGGGTCACACCAGATACTGAAAGCAAAGGTTCACATACTTTTGCCAGTCATTCAAGCACCACTGTATATGTTAAATGGATTTGATGATCAATGTGTGTAAAAACGAAGTGCTTTTAATGTGACGCTCTATTAGTGTGTGTGTGTGTGTGTGTGTGTATGTATATATATATATATATATATATATATACATGTATATGTATATATATATATATATATATATATATATATATTATTCATGAAAGGCATTCAAAATACTAGTTTCCTTTATTTCTTCTCTAACCCCCCCCCCCTCTTCTCCCTGTCTTTCTGACTTTCAGGTTTGGGAGCAGTTACTTAGTTCCAGGTCTCCAGTGGTGAACGTATTCATGGCCGTCCCGACCATTTACTCCAAACTGATCCAGCACTACGACGAGCACTTCAGCCAGCCACGTGTACAAGACTTTATCAGGGCTGTATGTAGAGAACGGATCAGGTATCCGCCACATACACACAGTAGAAGTAAATAAATATAGCTTGATATGGACTAATTTGTTTGTCTCATTATTATAAATTTCAATTTGTAGTCTTTTTGACTAGGTAGAAATCTCACTCCAGATTTGTTGTTGTTGTTGTTTTTTAATATGTATAAATGTCTAGAAATGGATTTAGTCATTTCATGTTCAATTATTAAAATAGTATTTTAATGAGAATTTAAGATCATTTGGCTCGCTAGATATAATTTGAATATGTATTTTACTGCAGCTCATGTTTTAATGGCTGTGAATGAGTCACACTCGGTCATCATTAGTATTATCATTGTCATGAAAATACAGTCAAGTACTGTTATCCAAGCATACATTGTTCTGAGAACTGATACAGATAACCGATGTTCAGAAAAATATTCCCCTGTCTAGTTCCTGTATATTCAAAAGCCCACCTAATTTCAATGATATCATCCTAATATAGTGGTCTTCGATACTTTCTGATTGGTCCTCCTTCAAAAAATTATTAGTCAGCCACTGATTGTGCAAGTTCTCCTACTTAGAAAAATGAGAGAGGTCTGTAATTTTCATCATAGGTACACTTCAACTATGAGAGACAAAATGAGAAAAAGAATTTAATTGTAAATTCTGGTGGAAAATAAGTATTTGGTCAATAAATTTGGTTCAACTCAATACTTTGTAACATAGACTTTTTTGGCAATGACAGACTGGCTAGGCCACTCCAGGACCTTGAATTGCTTTTTACGGAGCCACTCCTTCGTTGCCCGAGCGGTGTGTTTGTCATGCTGGAAGACCCAGCCATGTTTCATCTTCAATGCTCTCACTGTTGGAATGAGGTTTTGGCTTAAAATCTGACGATACATGGCCCCGTTCATTCTTCCCTTAACACGGATCAGTCGTCCTGTCCCCTCTGCAGAAACACAGTCCCAAAGCATGATGTTTCCACCCTCATGCTTCACAGTAGGTATGGTGTTCTTGGGATGTTCTTTTTTTCCTTCCATAAAACACGACGAGTTGATTTGTTACCAAAAAGCTCTATTTGGTTTCATCTGACCACATGATATTCTCCCAATCCTCTTCTGCGTCATCCATATGCATCTCTGCCAAACTTCAGACGGGCCCTGCGACATGTTACTGGCGTTAAGCAGGGGGACACACCTGGCCAATGCAGGATCTGAGTCTCTTCAGTGTAGTGTGTACTGATGGTAGCCTTGTTATTTGGTCCCAGCTCTTGCCAGGTCATTTTCATCAGGGTCCCTCAGTGTAGTTCTGGGATTTTGCTCTACCGTCTCATGAGTCATTTTGACCCCACGGGATGTAAATCTGCGTGGAAGCCCCAGATCGAGGGAGATTGAATCAATGGTCTTATATGTCTTACAATTGCTCCCACAGTTGATTTATTCACCACCAAAACCTGCTGTCTATTATAGATTCATCTTCCCAGCCATGGTTGCAGGTCTACAATTTTCTTCCTGGTGTCCTTCAACAGCTCTTTGTCTGGCCATGGTGAGTTTTGGAGTCGAGACTGTTTTGAGGATGTGGACAGGTGTCTTTTATACAGGATAACGAGGTCAAACAGGTGCCATTTAATACAGGTAACGAGTGGAGAACAGAAGAGCTTCTTAAAGAAGTTGTTACAGGTCTGTGAGAGCCAGAAATCTTTCATGTTTGTGGGTGACCAAATACTTATTTTCCACCATGATTTACAATTGAATTCTTTAAAAATCCAACAACGGGATATCCTGATGACTCAAAACTCAGTTATAATGGAAGACTTATAGAGGTTAGTGAATTCCTTAAACAAGTTTTTACTTTTCAATCTACCCTTTGCATCCACAAAACATTATTCCGTTAGCCTTATGGCTTGGCCATGTGATGGATAGTGATGTTTTTGGATAGCTGTGACTTTCTCCTTGGTGTTAACTCGTACTCTGTGTCCTGGTCTTGGTCTTGACTCAGACTCTGCTCTATCAGTCTTGACACAACACTGCACACTATACAGCTTTTGCTGTATATGAATCGACCCATAGCAACTAGTGCTGCTGCATTAAATAGGTTCTGTAAGTGCTTAACTCTCAAATTTGTGACTTTTTCTGCAGGTTGATGGTGTCAGGCTCTGCTGCTCTCCCTCAGCCCATTTTGGAGCGTTGGAGGCAGATTACAGATCACGTTTTACTGGAGCGTTATGGTATGACCGAGATTGGCATGGCACTGTCCAACCCGCTGAATGGAGCACGTATACCTGGTAATAATTCATGCTTCAACTCAAACAGTTTGATCAAAAATCACTGTGCACTGTGATTACTTGCCCAGTTCCTTTTGAATACTTGAGAGTATTTGCCGAAATGTAGCCATAAACATAGACTTAGCCAATCCACTGACTTGTCAACGTGTCACTTGTGTAAGTGGCAGTGATTAAACTCTGTGTTCTTGGTGGATAGGTTCCAGAGTCAAGTAAAAGCTGGAATAAAATGTGGGGAAGAAAAGAACACCATTTTTTCATGTGGTTTGGGACACAGCCAGGACATCACTGTCCTGAATGTAACTAGTATAGTGAACAAGACACCAAATATGATACCAGTTATTCATGGAGTTTTGGGTACTAGAAGATAATCTCAAGGTACAATCCTGAACTCTAAACGAGGTCTCCACAGTCCTGGAAATAAAGGAAAAGTTTACATTAAGTGGATTTTTCCGGACCTGTGGATTTTCTTCATTGTCTCCAATATTATCATCGTACATTTAATCAGTAATTCTGATCTAATATTTTTAATACTTTTGTTTATCTAATACTGTAGTCTTGTTTTTAGTGGTTTAGCTGGTTGGCATGGAAACATGAATAGATAGAGTGCAAGATGTAAATTGTGGGGAAACGTTTGACATTAGGAATATACAACTACCAGCCATAGCATTAAAACCACCTGCTTAATATTGTGTAGATTCCCCTTGTGCCACCAAGGCTCTGACCCGGTGATGCATGGACTCCACTAAATCTCTGAAAGTGTCCTTTGGTATCTGGCACCAAGACCTAAGCAGCAGTTCCGTTAAGTCCTGTAAGTTGTTAGGCAGAGCCACCACGGAGTCGACTTGTTTGTCAAGCACATATCATAGTTTGGATTGGATTGAGATCTGGGGATTTTGGAGGTCAAGTCAACATCATGAACTCTGGTATGTTCCTCAACCAGTTCCTGTTCAGTTTTTGCTGTGTAGCAGCATGCATTATCCAAAAATAGATTTTTAAAAATATTGAATAAGGTAACGTGAAATGTGCATATAGGCATTCTTTAGTCCGGTACACAGAGCCACTGTAGGATCTTGTATCCTTGGTGGGAAAGTTTTGGTGCCATGACATCCTCAGTCAACCAGAGAAAGGAGAGCGTCACTGCCTTCTGTGGCCTGGGTAAAAGAGAGCTGGAAAGGGATGGAAGAACAGCTTGTGAGGAGCTGAAGCAGAGGATCCTCTTAGTGTGCCACTGGAACGGAGGAACATCTTCGTGTGTGGGCTGCAACCATGTGTGTATAGATAGGCTCTATACCTGCAAAAAAGACCTGTGGATCTCACATTATTTAGCCTGGAAATTTGAAGTCCCAATTTAAAACAAAGTTTCTTGACAGATAAAATCACGAGCCTTTGAAGTAACTTTCTCCAGACATGTAGTCTCTTTATGAGATCACTCCTGGTCTTACGAGACTTGGTTAAGATAAACTTCTCTTACTTCTTAACAACATTAGCCTCATAGCACCAGAGAAACTTGTCTTAGCGGATCATCTACATAGGAGGTAAATGGAAGTTTGTCTACATTTTGTTCCTCTGAGCCGTTCCTTCAACCTACTTAAAGCGGAGACGGCTGCTGAAAAAAGACAACAGCAGCACTGACTGAACGAATCTCTCTTAATCAACACCATCGAGGATTAGCGACAGTTCTGTCTCCTGTACACACTGCTGCACGTTAGTTTCACCACTGACAGCAGCCTCTTTGAAACCTACAAAAAGAAAAAAACAATTTGGAGAACAGCAAAAATATTCAGGCTAGGAACAACGTCAGCGCATGCACTTAAGTGCTTTGATAGAACAAGTGGAAACAGGCAGGTCTGGCTTGATCTGCATCAGCATTAGAGACTTTCCCATGAGCCTTTGGGAAGCTTTTTGGCTGTCATGCCTTTGTAAGAGTCAAGCGATCTTCAAAAATCAGTGCTCCTTGTTTGTTCATGAGATGCAAGAAAGTCAGACAAAGAAGTGCAAAATGGAAGCAGCACAACATACAATTAAGCCTGAAGGAATTGTTGTTTTTATAGGCTGTGTTTTTGGAAAAATGACAATGGGGCTTGTGTTTGAAGGGTAGAAATTGTGCTACGACTGATTGAATAATAGAGAATACAGGTATGAACCACATTAATGCCCCTTTATCTGGTTGTACATATGTTCTTTTAAGCTTATTAACCTTATTATTAAAGTTATTAACTTAACCCATAATACAGTATTACCTTGCCAGATACATTAGCTGTTGTAGTATGGCAGTTATGAAGACATACATAATAGTCCAGCCTCTGGTGAAGAAAGTTGTTTTTAACACAGTTTTACTAAACAGTAAGAGACGTTTGGGACTATGCTCCTTATAAACACAGAGGTGATGATAAGCAGGTCTTACCACTCAGTTAAGCATACTGGATTAGTTTCTACTTGGGGATTAGTTTCTTTTTGGGATGGAAAGCCGATGCCGATGACAGAGGCTTTTTCAGCAATGGCAAGTTTGTAATATTAGTAGTCAGATTTTCAGAGCAGGACTGCTTTTGGGGGATTTCAGCTTCTCACTGGTAAAGACACTTCAGAAGTATATAGTTACCACCATATAGTTACGGTGCACCCCAACTCTGTACTAAGATTTCCCATTACTGGAACCAGCTGACCAAGGCCAACCCCTGAAGAAGCTCTTTGAGCTCTTTAAAACATTCTTTCACAAATATTTGTAAAGGGGCAGACAGCATGGCTACAGTGGGTCAAAAAGTATTTAGTCAGTCACTGATTGTGCAAGTTCTCCTACTTAGAAAGATGAGAGCGGTCTGTAATTTTCATCATAGGTACACTTCAACTATGGGAGACAAAATAAGAAAAAAAAAATCAGGAAGGATAATCACATTGTTGGATTTTTAAATAATTTTATTTGTAAATCATGGTGGAAATAAGTATTTGGTCACCCATTAAACAAGGCAAGATTTCTGGCTCTCAACAGACCTGTAACTTCTTTAAGAAGAGCTCTTCTGTCCTCCACTGGTTACCTGTATTAATGGCACCTGTTTGACATCGTTATCTGTATAAAAGACACCTGTCCACAGCCTCAAACAGTCAGACTCCAAACTCAACCATGGCCAATACCAAAGAGGCTGTCGAAGGACACCTGGAAGAGAAAATTGTAGACCTGCACCAGGCTGGGAAAGAGTGAATCTACAATAGGCAAGCAGGTTGGTGTGGAATAAATCAACTGTGGGAGCAATTGTAAGACATACAAGACCAT
Source organism: Ancistrus triradiatus (assembly GCA_025084515.1). Taxonomy (NCBI): domain Eukaryota; kingdom Metazoa; phylum Chordata; class Actinopteri; order Siluriformes; family Loricariidae; genus Ancistrus; species Ancistrus triradiatus. The sequence continues at coordinate 118,729 of JAJAGP010001820.1, read as the reverse complement.
TGATAATCTCCCTCGATCTGGGGCCCCACGCAAGATCTCATCCAGTGGGGTCAAAATGATCATGAGAACTGTGAGCAAAAAATCCCAGAAACTACACTGAGGGGACCTGATGAAGACCTGCCAGAGAGCTGGAGGGACCAAAGTAACAAAGGCTACCATCAGTAACACACTATGCCGAGAGGAAACTAATCCTGCAGTGCCAGGTGTGCCCCCCTGCTTAAGCCAGTACGTGTCCAGGCCCGTTCTGAAGTTTTACCAGAGAGCATAACGGATGGTGTGCCTAGAAGCAGGAAACATCATGCTTTGGGGCTTTTTTAATGCAGATGGGACAGGACGACTGATCCGTGTGTTAAGGGAAGAATGAACCGGGGCCATGTATAGTGAGGATTTTAAGCCCAAAACCTACTTCCGTCAGTGAGAGCATTGAAGATGGAAACATGGCTGGGTCTTCCAGCATGACAATGATCCCAAACACACCGGTCTCGCAACGAAAGGAGTGGCTCCGTTTAGAGACCTTTCAAGGTCCTGGAGTGGCCTAGAAAGTATCCAGACCTCAACCCCATAGAAAATGTGGAGGAGGGAGCTGAAAGTCGTGTTACCCCAGGAACTGCCCAAAACATCAATGCTCTAGAGGAGATCTGCTGGAGGAATGGGCCAAAATACCAGCTACAGTGTTGTGCCAACCTGGTGAAGACTTACAGGAAACGTTTGACATTTGTCATTGCCAACAAAGGTTAGGTTACAAAGTCTATTAGTTGAACTTTTTGTTATTGACCAAATATACTTATTTTCTACCATAATTTACAATTAAATTCTTTAAAAAATCCTACAATGTGATTTCCTGGATTTTTTTTCTTCATTTTGTCTCTCATAGTTTGAAGTGTACCTATGATGAAAATTACAGACCTTCTCATCTTTCTAAGTAGGAAGACAACTGAACAATCAGTGGCTGACTAGTACTAATTTTTGCCCCACTGTAGGTGCTTTCATTAAGATGTGCCCCAATACTTTTGTCCATCATATATGGTGCACATGGAGGTCGGGTCCCATTTTGAGTCTTGGTACTTCTAGTGTTTTTTCCTCATCAAATGTGGGGAATTTTTTTTTGCCTCTTTCACCGTGAGTTTGCCCAGTTGGTTCTGTGGTCCTAGATAGTTGTAAAATTGCTTTGAGACAATGCTTTGTCGTAAAAAGCACTATAGAAATAAATGTGACTTGATTTGGCATTATTTCTAGGTCTGAGGCTGTCGTGGCTGGTTTTTATTTTGCCTATATGAAATATAAACCTATAAAAATGTCAAGAAGTGCATGTATCTGGTATATATATTTTTCCAGACACAGACTAGCCAATGTGTTATGATAATGGTTTATTCGCTTAGATTTACTATAATACCATACTGGACCCCAAGTGGATCTCCCAGTGTCTGAAACTTGAGTGTAACTTGAGTGTCTTTTATATTTTGGTTTGTGCTTTGAATAGTTTTATCTTCACTCAAGGAAAAGAGTGATGATCTCTCTCTCTCTCTCTCTCTCTCATATGCTGGAGGGCATTATTACCCCACAGCACTTCTCTGACTGCAGTGGTGTACAATGAGCTTTGAATAAAACATGGTGTGTGTGTTTTAATTGGACTTTCCGAAGAGCTGAAAAGCGTATCTTGTTTTGGAAAAGAATGACTTTTAAGGCCTTTTCACACCGAGTCCGATTTTAACGAACGAACGAAAAAACAACATGCACATCATTGCAGTCGTTCACACAGAGTCTGAAACTGATGAACTGTGGCACTGCGCAAACTTTTTAATCGGAGTCTGATCCAATTTCTGCGTTGTTCGCATGTGTAAAGATCAGGCCGACCAATCAGAGCTTGGTTGTCAGGCAGAACAGCTCATCCTGCTTGTAGCAGCGAACAAGAGCTTATGACAAGCAACACACTGACTATAAAAACATCATTGTTTAAAAAAATGGTGGAATATAGCTGAAAGAAGGGGAGTGATAGTGAAACCTCACAGTGACTGTATGGAACCGTTTTCTTGTTTATCTAAGTGCATGCTAATCTGTTCATGCCCACAAAAACACAAACTATAGCTTCCTGCACTAATCTTCACTCGTGTCTTGGTTTTTTTTCAAGTTGACGATGTGAAAAAGACACGGTGAAATCTCTGTGACACATTAAGAGAAGGGAAATTAAAGAACATGGAAATTATGACATTGACCAACTGGATTCTTATAGAAGATGTTTCATATAATGCAGGTAGTGAGTATAAAGCATTACTTTTTAATTCAAGCGCAATTCGATTTTATTTATTCTCAGGTCACAGTCGTCCACTAGAGCACTGATAAGAAACAGAATTGTTAGGGTAGGGTTGTTATTGTGGTTGCAACAGCATATACGCAGTAAACTAAAACTTCTAATTTACCAAATGTAAATGTCTAGCACACGAGAAATCAGCTTGCACATGCTGTTTCCAGTAAAAGTAGTTACCGTATTTTTCGGACCATAAGGCGCACTTAAAATCCTTTAACTTTTTCAAAACTCGACAGTGCACCTAAAAATGCGGTGCGTCTAATGTATGAATTAATTCTGGTTGTGCTTTCTGACCTAGAACCGATTGTAGATGGTACACGGCGCTCATAAATCTGTCAAAATGTTTTAGCACAGCTTTGGTAAGTTACGAAGCTTACGGGAACCGCAGTGCGCACCATCGTGGAGTATTACGGTATGTGCTTCAGCATTAGGGTACGTGCATTCATTCATTCATTTTCGAAGCGGATTTCAAACACAACGCTATCAGTCACGCAGTACCCAGGTAAAGACCAAACTGAGCTTCCGACGGAACTTAAGAGTTTTGTTTCATTTCATGCGTCTTATAACCCGGTATAAGCGCTTTATGTATGAAAATAGATCCGTTAGCAGCCGATCGTTGATATTGCGCTTTATGGTCCGAAAAATACGGTAATGTAATTAAATACTTTTGCATTAAGAAAATATTGTTTTGGTAATTGCAGTTATTTTGTGTGTTTAGTGAATTCTTGCAAAGTAAAAAGTGTGCTCTGTTTATGTTTATATAATCCACCCGTATGACTGTGTAGTGCTTTAAAGTAAACACTGTTTCTTTAATATTGACTTATAAGCAAGTAAAATTGGAGTAATTTCAATTAATTACACAATTCCAAAACGTTTTCTGATTAACACAAAGTGTTAAGATGTTTAAGAGCACGCCAATTGCCACTGTGCCGCCTGGTCATCTGTTAGGATGTTTGCATTCCTAATGTGGTAAATCATCTGTTTAGTTCTATAAATTAATAATCGTACTGATCATATTTGGTCCATCATCCCTTCCTAGATTTGTGCCATCGGCCTCAGCTAATAATTTATTCTCATTTTATTTAAAAGCTGTTTTCTTTGTGGCTGGTGTCAGAACTCCCATAAACTTCTGTGTTCCTCTGCTTGTCTGCTTGTCTCCTCAGGTGCAGTGGGCACTCCGCTCCCCGGTGTTGAAGTGCGTATTGTCATGACAAACACAAGTAACACTACCATTGCAGAGGGCAACAGCAAGCTCACTAGGGTACTTCATTAACTGTGTTTCCCATACAGCACTTGCACTGCACTGTCATTCTCCTAGCATTACATGTGTGTATGTTTGCATGTGTGTGTGGGTGCTTTCATTATTCAGGTAAAGCCTGGATTGGAAGGGAGGGAGGGAGAGCTGCAGGTTCGAGGCTCCTCTGTGTTTCAGAAATACTGGAACAAAGCTCAGGAGACAGAGGACAGTTTCACTGGCGATGGCTGGTTCAAAACCGGTAGGTACACACACACACACACACACACACACACACACACACACACACACACACACACACACACACACAGAAATACAGGACATCAAAACCTGTTATGTTGAAGTGAACATACATAATATATGTATAGTATACAGTACATGCATATCATCAGTGAGAGGTGTGTGTGTGTGAGAGAGAGAGAGTGTGTGAGAGCTTGCCTCCCACAAAGGTTGTAGGTTCTCTTGTTACTGTCACTCCATATAAAACACAGCTATGCTTTATTGTGTCGCATTACAATCCGCTCCCAGCACAACTTTCAGAAACCAACACACAGGATATTTGTTTGTGTCTGTGTGTGTCTGTGTGTGGTGGGGACTGGTTGGGGAGACCTGGCATTTGTTTTACTTGGTAGAACCATATGTTCACTGAAGGACACTGTGCTAGTCCCAATAACAACCATTGTTTGTTTGCTAAAACTGAAATATTTAATGTTTAGCTCCTAAAAATAGCCAGCTAACAGAGGCGGAAATTGCAGACAGGTCGGGGGGGGGTCCTGAAACTGTCGGTGTGCTGGTGTGTGTGGATCAGAAACCGTAGTGCTGTTCTGAAGGCAAAACGAGATCCAACCTGGTACTAGCTGTGTGTACCTAAGAGAGTGGCCAATGAGTGTGTAAGTACATGCGTTTAATATGGTGCTCAGACAATGTCCAGATCGTATAATGTGCAGTTTCAGAAAATGAAATATCGTAGATGCTAAGCAACACGCACAAATTACAGGCTACAGCTACGTAGATGCTAAGCAATGCTGTATATACAGTGGTGCTTGAAAGTTTGTGAATTTTCTATATGTCAGCATAAATATTACCTAAAAGTAGATAGAGAACCCAGTTAAACAAATGAGACAAAAATATTACACTTGGGTCATTTATTTATTGAGGAAAATGATCCAATATTACATATTAGTGAGAAGCAAAAGTATGTGAACCTCTAGGATTAGCAGTTAATTTGAAGGTGAAATTAGTCAGGTGTTTTCAATCAATGGGCTGACAATCAGGTGTGAGTGGGCACCCCGTTTTATTTAAAGAACAGGGATCTATCAAAGTCTGCTCTTCACAACACGTTTGTGGAAGTGTATCATGGGACGAACAAAGAAGATTTCTGAGGACCTCAGAAAAATGGTTGTTGATGCTCGTCAAGCTGGAAAATGTTACAAAACCATCTCTAAAGAGTTTGGACTCCACCAATCCACAGTCAGACAGATTGTGTACAAATTTAAGTAGTTAAAGACCATTGTTACCCTCCCCAGGAGTGGTCACTTCAAGATCACTCCAAGAGCAAGGCGTATAATAATTGGCGAGGTCACAAAGGACCCCAGGGTAACTTCTAAGCAACTGAAGGCCTCTCTCACATTGGCTAATGTTAATGTTCATGAGTCCACCATCAGAAGAACACTGAACAACAATGGTGTGCATGGTAGGGTTGCAAGGAGAAAGCCACTGCTTTCCAAAATGAACATTGCTGCTCGTCTGCAGTTTCCTAAACATTACGTGGACAAGCCAGAAGGCTATTTTGCTGCATCTGGGCCAGGACGACTTGCCATCATTGATGGAACAATGAATTCTGAATGATATCAGAGAATTCTAAAGGAAAATATCAGGACATCTGTCCATGAACTGAATCCCAAGAGAAGGTGGGTCATGCAGCAAGACAACGACCCTAAGCACACAAGTCGTTCTACCAAAGAATGGTTAAAGAAGAATGAAGTTCATGTTTTGGAAAGGCCAAGTCAAAGTCCTGACCTTAATCCATCGAAATGTTGTGGAAGGACCTGAAGCGAGCAGCTAATGTGAGGAAACCCACCAACATCCCAGAGCTGAAGCTGTTCTGTACGGAGGAATGGACTAAAATTCCTCCAAGCCGGTGTGCAGGACTGATCAACAGTTACAGGAAACGTTTAGTTGCAGTTATTACTGCAAAGGGGGGTCACACCAGATACTGAAAGCAAAGATTCGCATACGTTTGCCACTCACTATATAATATTGGATCATTTTCCTCAATAAATAAATGACCTAGTGTAATATTTATTCATATATTCATTTGTTTAACTGGGTTCTCTATGTAGTTTTTGGACTTGTTGAAAATCTGATGATGTTTTAGGTCATTTTTATGCAGAAATATAGAAAATTCTAAAGGGTTCACAAACCTTTAGGCACCTCTGTAGGCTACAGAACTGTTAATGAGCATTGCAATTATTATTATTATTATTAGTAGTAGTAGTAGTATAGTAGTAATAGTAGTATGTGTATAATTATTTAAAACATTTGAACATGCTAGTTGCTTACCTGACAGTTATTTGCCTGTAAATGATCCAGTATGTATAATAGTAATAAGGGTTTCCTCTGTATATCATTAATATGTTTTGTTTTATGTGTTACTTTAACGTCGCATCAGCGTCAATGGCTATTGACAACAGGAGCAAGGTTATATCAATATTAGTCAGACACATCCATACTGGGCCAACTTAGATCAACCAGTTAACCTAATGCATGTCTTTGGAATGTGGGAGGAAGCCAGAGTACCAAGAGTAAACCCATACAGACGAGGAGGACATGCAAACTCCACACAGGCACAGTCTGAAGTTGGGATCGAATTGGGGATCTCTGGAGCTTTGAGCCAGCTGTCGGAAGCACTAATCTTCCAGGATGAGTTCTCAACCACTCTTAATCCTGTAGACGTGTTGCATATTGTGGATAGCCTTCCCAGTCATATTAGAGCAGAAATTCATATAACATTGTGGTTGTAGATTGAGAGTTTCAAGCGTCACATGTCAGGTTGTCAATTTGTCATGAACAAAAAAAGCTTCCTGTGTTTTGTGTTTTTTCCTTTTTTTTTTTTTCTTTTCTTTTTTCAAATAACATAATAGGATGGATAAATACATGCCCACCATGGTAAATATAGCTGAACCCTCAGAATTTAGGCCTAATGCTCATATAACACAACATAATCTGTGCACAGAGGTCATTTGCATATTGCAAACTTCTGCATTATTACTATTGTACAAGCCAAGATGAAGAAGAGCTCGGAGAGTAAGTGCTAAGGACTACGTTTCTCAGCAAACTTTTTTTGGTACTCTGCAGTTTTCATTTTTGCATAATGCACTGTATAATGTATACTGTATAGACTAGGCATTATGACCACTCACAGATCGAATAACGCATAATGTTAATTATCTCATTACTCGTGCGCATGTCAAGGCCTGAGGAACATTTGATGGTAATTGAATGGTTGCTTCTTGTAGTCAACATGCTGTATGTGGGAGAAATGGACATGTGCAATGACCTGAGCAACTTTGACGTATGATGTAGTACGAGTTAGATGATTCCTACAAGCATTATACAGTCAAACCACACTATCTGAATGTACCTCGTTGCAGAAAATGGTTCAGATAGTGGGAGACTATTTCCATTACTTCTTATGGCAAACTTGCTACCTTATTCTGGCGTCCTCGAATTCCAAATGCTTTCAGTGAAGTCAGCATAATGTGTGCCATTTACCTTAGAAGAAACTTGCCCATAAATCATCTTAGATAGCTGTGCAGGGGTCTTTTTGATGTGTTCCCATGCCCCTGGATCTTTTTAGTCACATGTACTACTGTTTCACACCGTGTTTCTACTAGCATGTTCAAGAGTTCCATAACACACTGCATGAAGTCCAGCCACTGTTTTAAAAAATGCATTCCATAGACTTCACACTAGGCTAAACAAGTCCATCTACTCAAGGTGTTGTATCAGTCACTCAAATTTAACAGGTAGACATTTACTGACAGGAGACAAAGCACCAACCTGTCACCTGAGCAACTCTCCCCTTACAAAAAAGTACTTCATAATCGACTGCACTGTTTACAACCTCACAAGCCAATTCTACTATCAAGAAAGGAATATAAAATACTATTCCGACAAGACCTCACTCGAGAAAATACTGAACCTTGTGCTGCACTTAGGCTTAAAACTTAAAGTACTTAAGATGTACATTGCTTATTCTGAAAAATTTACTCTGTTATTACCAACCAATTTCCCACTGCTCCAACTGACTTGATGTAGCCATGAATATTAAGTTGACAAAAAAATAAAGCCCTAGGAAGAAATGTAAGATTGCTGCAAAACTGATTAAAGTTGTGGTTTGATTAGACTCTGGGCCTTACCACAAGGAGGTGTAAAAGTGCTTCCCTGCTGCCCTATAAAAAGACTCTCGGAGGCTACGTTTTGGTAGTGTACCTCATTCGTTGTCGATCGTTGGCTGCTAGACATGCCTCTACGACACTGAAGCTGGTTTCCTAGCTGGTCCCATAAATGCTCGGTTGGCGATAAATCTGGTGACAGGTTATGCCAAGGAAGTATTGCAGTTTCATATCATATCACACCAGCAGTTGGGGCAGTGTGTCGCTCCAAAGAAAAGGCAGGATTGAAACGCTCACCACGAGCCTTCCATACTCAAACGTGACTGTTGTCGGATATCAAACAAGCTGGATTCATTGCTAAAGGCAACACGGTTCTAGTCAGTAGCAGTCCAGGTTTCTTGTTCACGACACCACTGCAAATGAAGGTGACGTCAGTGACAAGACACGAAATGGGTGCCGTCACAACATATTTCCTTCTACTAAGCACCTGGAAATGACACGGGCAGAGACAGGGGTGTTCAGTGAAGGTGCCACCTGTGTCTGTATGGTGAACAGTGAAATTGTGGGAGCTGCTCATGCTTGTTGGTGGATCAGATGATCTTCTCTACTCTTGGTCTGTCTGGGCCGTCTGGAGCCTGTTTGCTGTGTGTGCATGCCCTCATGGAACCAAGCTGAAATTTAACAACCCTACTTGTTACAAGCAGCTACTACTGTTACTGTTTCTAAAACAGTGGTATGAAAAAGTTTGGGCACCCCTGATAATTTTCATGATTTTTCTTTATAAATCATTGGTTGTCCAGCTCAGCAATTTCAGGTAAATATATCATATAGCAGATGAACACCGTGATATTTGAGAAGTGAAATTAAGTTTATAGGTTTTACAGAAAGTGTGCAGTAATTATTCAAACAAAATTAGGCAGGTGCATAAAATTTTGGGCACCCTTGTCATTTGAATACCTTAGCACTAATTATTGGAACACAAAATTTGTTTTGTAAGCTCATTGACCCTTGATCTACATACACAAGTGAATCCAACTATGAGAAAGTGTTAAGGTGGGCCAATTGGAAGTTTTTCTCCTCTTTGCATCTTCTCTGAAGAGTGGCAACATGGGAGCCTCAAAACAACTCTCAAATGGCCTTGAAAACAAAGGTTGTTCAACATCATGGTTCAGGGAAGGGAAAAGCTCTCTCAGAGATTTTCAGCTGTCAATTTCCACTGTGAGGAACATAGTGAGGCAATGGAAGACCACAGGCACAGTTCTAGTTAAGGAAACTCCCGAAGTGGCAGACCAAGAAAAAATCTCAGATAGGCCGAGGCGAAGGGGGATGGTGAGAACAGTCATAGTCAAGCTAACCAGACCACCTCCAAAGACCTACAACCTCATCTTGCTGCAGATGGTGTCCACTGTTCATCGTTCAAACTATACAGCGCACTTTGCACAAGGAGAGGCTGTATGGGAGAGTAATGCAGAAGAAGCCTTTTCTGCAGACACGCCACAAACAGGGTCACTTGAGGGTGTGCTACAGCACATTTGGACAATTCAGCTTCGTTTTGGAATAAAGTGCTGTGTACTGATGAAATAAAATTGAGTTATTTGGACATAACAAGGAGCGGAAAAGGAACACAGCATCCCAAGACAAACACTTGCTACCCACAGTAAAATTTGGTGGCGGTTCCATAATGCCCGCGGGACTGTGTGGCCAGTGCAGGTACTAGGAATCTTGTTAAAATTGAGGGTCGCATGGATTCCAGTTAATATCTCCAGATTCTTAAGAACAATGTTCAAGAATCAGTGACAAAGTTGCACCGAGGCCAACGACCCCAAACCCTGCTCATAATCTACTAAGGCATTCATGCAGAGGAACCAGTACAACGTTCTGGAATGGCCATCTCAGTCCCCAGACATGAATATTACTGAAAATGTGGGCTGTCCATGCTTGGAAACCATCAAAGATGACTGAACTGGAGATGTTTCTAAAGAAGAATGGTCCAAAGCACCTTCAACCAGAATCCAGACTGGAAGCTGTAGGAAGCGTTTAGCGGCTGTTATTTCTACAAAATGAGGATCTACTAAATATTGATGTAATTTTTCTGCTGGGGTGCCCAAATTTATGCACCTGCCTAATTTTGTTTGAATAATTACTGCACACTTTCTGTAAATCCTATAAACTTCATTTCACTTCTCAAATATCACTGTGTTCATCTGCTATATCATATATTTAACTCAAGTTGCTGATCTGAACAACCAATGATTTATAAACTAAAATCATGAAAATTATCAGTGGTGCCCAAACTTTTTCATACAACTGTAACTGTATTCTGGTGGACAAACAAGGCTATGTCTGGATCAAGGTGAAGCATTGAACTTTTTTTTTTTTTTTTTTTTGGAGAAGTAAAATCTTTGATATTTTAAAATCGCTGAACTATCATTTTAAAATCTAAAACTAACATGCATTGTAGTGTAAAAGTCTCTTGAGTGGCCTGACAATGGATGAGTGAGGGAGGGCAGAGAGATGGATGTAGTGGAGGGGAGAGGTACAGAGAGAGAAGACAGGAAGAAATGGGATCGATAAGACTGGAGCACGCCGCCTGTGCCTTTAATTGTGTAAGCACGGCCGCCGGCTCCGATCGGCCTCTCCATGGACGATCTGTCACTCTCTTGAGTGCTCACTTTTCGCCATGCTCGTTCGTTACCATTGATTTTTCCTGTGTTCCTTACTGTCATCCTCTCTGCTATCTCTCTCTCTTTGTCCTTTAGTGCTTGTTCCCACCTCGCCTGGATGGCTGTGTCTAAAGATACACTGAAAGCGATTTCACTTTCCTCCCACTTTTATCAGAAGTACTAACAGTATTATTCAGCGTACAGAGAGGCCTTATATAAAGTGTTAAGTCTGCTCAAATTAATATGTATTCAGTGTTCCTCCTAGCCTTGCATAAGTCGTTCAGTGTTTGAAGTTTGCTTTTATACTTTTGCCCTGAAGCTACAAACATAGCAGTTCATTAAGCAAGCTGTTGCCTAGAGCCTGAATATCAGAAATGGTCTCCCTTCTGGCTTTTTTAAAATGTTTTTGGTAACTATTGGTTTATACTTTTATGATTTGATGTTCTTTTGATCATATGAACACCTAAATAGATAATAATTATAGAACATTGTTCTTATGCTCAACACCCAGTCACCATGCCATCAGAATTACAGCAGAACGTTAAAACATCACACACTATTTTTATGGATGTTGTTCATGTAGGTTTTAATACGGGAGTTATGCAGACATTAGCAGTCCATCACCGTGATGCCAAAACAAGCTTACCATAAAAGACTACCTGAAAGGTGGCACATACTACATAATAAAACACAGAATTACACAACACTTTTTTTCTTAAATAGTTTATAAATACAGGCAGCACGGTGGTGCAGTGGTTTGCACTGTCACCTCACAGATCCAGGTACATCGGTTCAAGTCTCAGCCCATCCACAGCCTGTGTGTGAAGTTAGCTTGTTCTCCCCGTATCTGCATGTTTTTTTTCCTCAGAGTACTCTGGTTCCTTCCACGTTGTGAAACACATGCGCATGGTCAATTTTGTCTGGTCAGTGTCATTTCATTTGTTAATAAACTTCCATTCCTGTATTTCAGGCTTGAAACACACTCCAAAAAAGTTTGGGATGGAGGCAATTTAGGGCTAGTAATGAGATAAAAATAATAATAATAATAATGATGTGATTTCTAACAGGCTATGACAACACGTGATTGTAATCATGGTTTGATACAAAAGCAGTATCAATGAAACATGAGTTTTTGATGAGTAAAGATGGACAGAGGATCTCCAGTTTGACTGCAGAAGCGTGAGAAAATTATTGAAATGTTTAAAAACAATGTCCTCCTTAAACATTATGAGGAAGAAACCTTGGGAGGACCAAGACTCAAAAAGGGACCCATCCTCCTTGAGTGGCGTAGACAACAAATGTAAGAATGAAACTGATTTATCTAGTCAGATAAGTCTTATGGTAATAGTTAAAATAAAAATAATGTAAAATTAGGCATATCGGCATTATGTAGTCCGATACAGAGTCACTTTAGGATCTTGAGTTCTCGGCAGGAAAGTCCTTTGATGGAGCTGATGATGGAAACAACTTGAGTGGAGCTGGAGCGGAGGAACATCTTACTATGTGGGGCTACAGCTGGTACTGGAACATAAGCTCGGAGAGAAAAGAGAACATGTAGTTAGTTATTGATTAAGAGCACAGAGTTTATTAACAATCACTGATGCCATTTGTAGAATGAGACTTCGGCAGCATTAGCTATAGCAGCATAGCTAGAAAGATGAGAACCAGAAGGGTAAGATAGCCAAGAGGGATCACATGAGACATCAGCAAATCACCTCCCCATGGGAGGCAAGAAGACAGCAACCCAACATCCCAGATCACCACAAAACTCATTGGCTATGACTCCCAGCTCTGCCCTTAGTTTAAGGTGAGGATGCACTAGTCAATATCAAGAGGACTGAAGTCCAGACCAGCCAGACTGCCCACCAGATTCTCTTGGTCTGATCCCAGACTCCAGCCCCAGTAACCCGAATCATGTATCCTAGTCTAAGTCTAGCCAAAAGACTGCAAATGTAAGAATGAAACTAATTTATCTGTGCATGTGTAAATAAATGTGTTTTTAGCCTAAACGTAAAAATTAGGAGTGTGTCTGAACCTTGACCTAAAGTTTATTCCATAGATTGGGGGATAGTTCTAGTTACCAATCGAGCCGCTTCATTCTGAACTAATTGAAGTATATTTATAGATTTACTAGAGCATCCAGTGAGTAAAGATTTACACTGTCTAACCTCGAGGATATAAATGCATGAACCAGTTTCTCAGCAGCTTTGAAAGAGAGGATAATCCTAAGTTTAGCAATATTATGTAACTGAAAGAAAGCAATTCTATTAATGTTGCTAATGTGCGCCTCAAGGGAGAGAGCTGAATCAAATGTGACATCTCAGTTTTTTACAGACAGACTGGGCAATACTGGACAGCCATCTAGATTTAGGATAGAGTGTAGCCAACCTGTCACTCACAACCTTGGGGCCAACTAATAAAACGTCAGTTTTATCTGAGTTAAGTAAAAGAACAGTAAATGACATCCGGCCTTTTATTTCCTTTACGCAAACCTCTATTTTGCTGATTATAAGGCCATCATTTGGTTTGGCTGAGAGAATAGTAGTGGGCCAAGCACATATCAGAGAGAATAATAGTAGTTCAGAGAGAATAGTAGTGGGCCAAGCACAGATCCCTGAGGCGCACCGTACTTCACTTTTGAGAGCTTAGAGGGTGGATTATTTACATAAACAAACTGGTACCGGTCAATCAAGTAGAATTTAAACCAAGAAAGTGCCAATCCCTTAATACCTTACGGTGTTTTCTAGTCTGTTTAGTAAAACATTGTGATCTATAGTGACAAATGCTGCACTTAAATCGAACAGCACAAGAATGGAAAGGCATCCATTATCTGAGGACATTCATAAATCATTGAGTACCCTAATTAATGATGTTTCAGTATTATGATGGGATCCAAATTCTGACTGAAATGTTTCATAAATACCATTACTTCGGAGGTAACTGCAAAGCTGCTTATATACAGCTTTTTTTAAGATTAATGTAAGGAAATGTAGATTTGAAATTGGTCTATAATTCGACAGTACAGTTGGCTTTTTTTAAAATCAGTGGTTTAATAACGGCACACTTAAAGGATTTTGGCACATAACCAAAGGTAAGGGATGAATTTAAAATAATTAGCAGTGGATCTATAATACTAGGTATCAATTATTTGAGTAAACATGTAGGAGTTGGCTCTAATAAACACGACGATGACTTGGACGAGCTGATCAGTGACACCTTCACATCAGGAAGGTTGCTGAATAGTTGGCTGATGTGATGAACTTCGAGATTTATGCCTAATGTTTTGTAGCTTATCGTTAAAGAGAGTCATGAAGTCATTACTGTTAAAATTCGGCAGAACATAAGAGTCACTTTCTGTAATGTTTGTTTAATCTGGAGACTGTATTAAAGAGAAATCTAGGATTATTCTTATTTTTCTCTGTGAGTGAAGAAAAATGCTCAGAGTGAAATTTTAGAGCAACATAACCATGCCTTCAAGGCGACATGTTTCACAGGGACATCCATGCATTTTTCAACAAAACAATGCAAAACCATATGCTGCACACATTATTTGTTGAAGAAGAGGGTACAGGGACTGACTGGCCTGTCTGCAGTCCTGACCTGTCCCCCACAGAGAATGTGAGTATAATTTTGAAACATGTGACAACGATGACCCCATACTGTTGCACATCTTAAGACTTGTTTGCAGGAAGAATGGGACAAAATAACATCTGAAACAGTAAATCACTTGGTATCCTCTGTGCCAAAACATTTTTTTGTGTGTGGTGAAAAGGAATGGCAACATTACAAAGTGGTAAATGCTTTACCCTCCCAACATTTGTTTTGTAGGCTTGAAATGTAGAAATGTATACTTATTAACAAATGAAAGAAAAGTGGACAAAACATGAAATATCTCAGGTTCATACTGTCTGGAGTGAAATGGAAGTCAAAGTAAACGTAACAAACACTGGGTTTTTTTTTTTTTATGGATTCTCCATACTGTCCCAACTTTTTCTGATTTGAGGTTGTATAATTAAATCCAATTCTGTGCAAATATCAAATTGCATAAAAGTTGAAGAAACTGCAGATAAACGTTGTTAGGCAGCTCATGCTTAGAATGCATTGGGATGCAGGTTGAGCATCAGTGAACGTCTCTGCAACGCTATGCCTAGATGACTTTATGATGTATTTGTAATTATCACGTAGACATTGCAGTGACATTCCTGTGCTGTCTGGTACATTATAGATCGGCTTCATTATTCAGGTTCTTTACTGGCCACCCCTTTCCTAAGAGAGAAACACAGAACGAAGTCAGTGATTGGTGCCTGAATTTTAATTTTTAAGTTACTGAAGCTATAAACAAGGCTTTTTATCAGGCCATACAAGCTATTGCCAGGACTCAAGCTGTTAATTATTGAGAGTTGGCTTTAAGGCTTAGAATTTATTTTTCTTGTGAACGCCCATATTTGCCAAAAGCACCAATCAGCCGTAATATTAAACTCACCTGCATAATGTTGTGCAAGTCACCCCTCGTGCTGTCAATGGTCTAACTTGTTGAGGTATGAACTCCACAAGATCTCTGAAAGTGTCTTGTGGTATTTGGCACCAAGATGTTAACAGCAAACCCTTTATGTCCTGTAAGTTGTGAAGCGAGGCCTCCATGGATCGGAGTGAGATCTGTGGTATTTGGTGGTCAAGTCAACACCTTGAACCAAAACATTCTTGAACAATTTTTGCAGTGTGGCAGGTTATATTGTCCTATTAAAAGGGGCCACTGCTGCTGGGGAATACCATTGCTATGAAGAAGCCTACTTGTTCTGCAACAATAGATAAATAACTGTTTAAACATACATTACATAGCATTCATCTTGTGCTCAACAATATATAGATCAGTTCCAGCATCTGGCTCCTTTATTGATTCTCTTTTTTGAGGTGGAAAAAAGTTGTAGCAGTTTCTCTGAATGGTAAATGAGTACACGAAGAAGAAGAGGAACAAGATTCAACTAGACGGCTCACTCCTGTCTCTTTCTCCAAATGGATTGTGTGCCAGGAAACAATAAATAAATAAATATATAAATAAGGAAAAGCAGGGTGTGGAGGGAAAGCATTAGCAATTTTCCAAATGCTCCTAGAGCATACTTATGAATAATGGAGGCACACTAAAAGTTGGCCATGCTCAACCAAGCACTGCCTGGGGAATAGGCATTAGAGCAAGGGCTCGTAAATAACTGCCGTGGACAAAGAGGGAATGGGAGGAAAGGGGAGGGGAGGGGAGGAGAGGGAGGATGTTAACTAGCTGCTCCACCACTCCTTCCTCATCTCTGAGCAGAGGTCAGACACTGGCATCGTGGAGAGACTGAGACAGATGGGCTCAGATTATCGACCGTAGTGTGTGTCCGGCTCTCCTGCTCGCTATGGTTTGCAGTAGTAGTGACTTTATTGTCCCCATGGGGAAATGCTTTTCGATTGTGCTGGCATGCTGTTAAGCAAAAGACCACAAACCACAGATCAAAGGTATGTGTTAACAGCACTAATGTTAAAAATATATGATGGTCACCCCACGAGTACAAATTTATTGTGTTTTAGTTCAGTTGGAGCCTGATGCAGAAAGGCAAAGACATAATAAACTTGCCTTACTTGGTTAAAGCATACTAGAGAACTCAGATTAGCACTTCGGCAGGCTTTTATCCTTACAGAAATGCCTAGTATTCTATTTAGCAGGCATATCAGCAAATTCTACAGTCTGACATGATACCGTCAAGCAGCTAAAGGTTGAGAACCTTGCTCAAGGGCCCAACACTGGTGTCTTGACTTTAACCTTCGAACCAATATTCCAGTACTTCTCTAGAAAGGACTGTGTTAGCCTAGCAGTTAAAGTACTGGAATATAGACTATGAACCAGAAGCTCCACTTTTCAAATCCCACCGCTACCACTGTTGGGTCTTTGAGCAAGACCCTTAACCCCACAATTGCTTGGACTGTAAGACTGTATCAGTTGTAAGTTGCTCTGGATAAGGGCATCTGCTAAATGACTCGAATGTGTATAAATGACTTGTGTTCCCTAACCAAATATTGGACCCAAATATATATAGACGTAAAGAGCAGGGAATTCTGGTCACAAAACCACCTTGGTAGTTAAGTTTATGGTTTGAGTGCTAAACTAGGTGCATTTTATACAACTTTTTCAAAAACACTACATGACCTGAAGAAGTAATGAGTCGTGTTATGATCAAAAAGGAGCAAGTAAATTCCTAAAAGCATTCATACTTACAGCATTTAGCAAATGTCTTTATCTAGAGGAACTTCCAACTAATGAAGATTTAAACGCCGTGGTTGCAACAATAATCGTCTTTCAATATGTTATTCAATAAATTATGCGAGATATTCAATACTAGGCTTTATGTTAATGATTTTTGTTTAATGTTAGTGTTTTAAGCATGTCTAAGGTGCTCACCTGTGGTAGATGAGGGACCATGGCAGTGTGTGATGCACATGGGTGAGGGCGTCACGCGGCAGGAATGATGAGTGCCAGGAAATTTAGTGAGGAAAAGCCGTGGCTGTATTTAAATGTTTAATTTGGGCTCTGCTATGATATATATAGTATATATTAAAGTCCTCGATTTATGCCAAATTAAACTAATGATGGATTTGTTGGAACGTATTCCTATCGTAAATCGGGGAATCCCTGTATATTATCATATCTCGGCCTCAAACATTGCTTAAAATATGACCCAAAACACTGTTGAATTCCCTCACAGGAAAGTATTGTAGTGCATAGTGTACCTTAAACATGCTTAAAACACTTACATTAAACTACAGTGTTTTATAATAACGTATTGAATATCTCATGTAATTTATTGAATCATCCGCCCACTGCCACTCAATGCGACCGAGAATACTCCAGCCGACGCGTCGCTCCGTCTGTCGCCAGAGACCACACTCAAAGCAGGCAAATTTAGTGTAATCAATTAACCCAACATGCATGTCTTTGGGCTGTGGGAGGAAACCGGAGTGCCCGGAGTAAACCCACTCAGACATGGGGAGGACATGCAGACTCCACACAGAAAGGACCCAGACCGCTCCACGCTGGGATTGAACCCAGGACCTTCTTGCTGTGAGGCGGCGATGCTACCCACTGAGCCGCCCATATGTAATTTATTGAATAATGTATTGAAACTGGAAAACAAAGACGATTATTGTCGCAACCACGGTTTTTCCTCACTATATTTCCCAGCACTCACGGACTGCATTGATCCTAGCAGGAGAGCATAAGAGAACATTATACTGCGAATCTCTTGTCCAGGGAAACAGCAAAATTCAGGGTGTTTTCTGCTTAATGTGTGTTTATTATTGGATTCCCATCGTAAAGCTGAAATATCATTAAATCGGGCCAGTGTACAACTTGGATTACCTTTACTGGGAAACCTTGGGTCCTGGAATTATATGGATGTTACTTTGACACCTACCTAAACATTGTTGCAGAGCATGTACACCCTTTCATGACAAAGGTATTCCTGAGGGCATAGGTTTGATTTTGATTTTGCCGATGAAAGCTGAGGCTTTTTGCAGCTAGCTAGTGTAGTTACTACACTGTCGGGTTGTTTCTGCCACCTGACAAAGTAACACATTGAGGCGTGCCATATGAATAGTGAGCAAAAACTTTTGGCTTTGTTGAGTATTATTACCATTATTTTTGACTCCACTCATTAGCTCATCCCCAAGTTAGGCTAATTACCAAACACACTAGGGTTGCTACCAGTTCAGTATAATAGCCTGTGGTTCCTATGGTTCCTCATTTAAAAATAAAATGATGCAAGTTTTGTGCACACAACTGTTGGATGGTGTCTCTGACTCTAGCCAGACAACACTGGACACCTCCAGAGGTAGTTCACCTCCAGGTACTAGGGACACTGAGGTGCTGTGTCCCTAGTACCATACCACCTACCAAATTATTAAATAATTAAAGTGTGTGGAGTGAGCTGTAGAAGAGAGTCCATGAACAGGGACCCTGGAGGATCTTGAGATATTCTGCATTGAGGAGTGTCTCTGATTCCCTACTCTGTATTCTCCAATCTCATTAAGCGTTGTAAGAGTAGACTCGGTGCTGTTATGTTGGCAGATGGAGTTTGTACAAAGTAATAAAAAACAGGGATTCCCAATAGGATTAAAGAATATACTAAAGTAGTAGAATAATTTTACCTCATTTATGTCACTTTTCTGCCATACTGTATTTGCAGTGCAGGGCTAAGCTAAATAACCACCAAGCCATTTATCTCATAAACTATTTTAAGTGTGGTATTACCTCCAGAGCTACATGCAGTTACATTATATAGCCAAAGGTTTGTGGACATCCAAAAAATGCATCCAAAATCATAGTATAGAGTTGGTCTCTCCTATGTTGACACAACAGTCTTCGCTCTTCTAAAAAGGCTTACCACTAGAATTTGGAACATGACCTTGAGGTTAGGCACTGATTGTGGAATAAGCCCTGGCTGGACCTTGGCATCTCAAAGGTGCCTAATGGAGTTAGGGTTAATTCTCTGTGCAAGCCAGCCAAGTTTTCCTTCAAAGCTGGAAACCCCTTTATGGACTGCTATAAATGCATCATATTGAAAGTAACTGAAGTGTTCAGTACAGTCCCTCCTATTGTCACTACAGCTGTGTGCCGTTTGACATCCACATTACATTTTGTGAAAGAAGAAATTAACTGAAATGGATGGCTATCGGACATTACCGTAGTCACATAGTAGTTTATTTTAAACAATAATATTAATTAAACCACAATATGAAAACATTAAGTACAGTACTGTACAGTACAATACAGTAATCCTTATCTTTGAATCTTTTATAAACTTTGAATATATTTATATATTTATAAATTATAAACCTTCCGGTTTGCTGCTTCCGTCATCAGCTCCAGACCCATCATACCCGGGCCACTTAATGCCAATGTGCATACTTCACATTTAATTTTAACTTTGACTCCATGACTTTAGTTTCGCTCTTAGATTTATCATCTACGCCGCCCAAGGAGGTTGGGTCCCTTTTTGAGTCTTGGTCCTCCCAAGGTTTCTTCCTAGAACTAGGGAGTTTTTCCTTGCCACTGTCGCCCTAGGCTTGCTCAATTTGGGATTGGACGTAGTTAGTAGGAGATAATCTAAACTTGTAAAGTTGCTTTGAGACAATGCTCCATTGTAAAAAGCGCTATATAAATACATCTGACTTGACTTGACTTGACTTTAAATGAAAACCTGGTTGGTTTGCACAGAACCTTGACCTCAACTCCATGAGACAGCTTGAAAATGAACTGGAATGCCAAAAGTGAGCCAGGGCTTATTGTCCTGACATCAGAAGCCGACCTCACAGTCATGTTCCAATATCTAATGGAAACCCCTTTTAGAAGAACAAAGTCTGTTATAGCAGCAGAGGTTTTTGGGGGTCCATAAACGTTTGTTTATATAGAGTAAAGTATGGCCAAAATGATAGATCACTTATTAGAAGGGTTTCCACAAGCATGTAGTGTAGCTTTACTGTTATACGTGCTTTATCTACTTCAGCCATGTTTATCAATCACAACCTTTCATTCCGATGTCCTTGATGTATGGTTCGTGTGAGATCAAGTCCAGCCTTCTTCAGCTAGCGTTAAACTCCAGCCGGTAGCGTTAACATAAGGTAATTCCTTCCATTGCTTTGCATTGTATTAGACAAATTAGATCACTCAGTCGAGCACAGAGTGCTTTCATGTCGCGTATTAATTACAAATGAAAAGAAACGGCACGAGAAAGAGAGCAAAAGTTAAACAAGATAAATATGATCAGAGCCGTGATTTCAGGCAGAACTTGTCCTGGTTCATCCTCATTAGCTCCTCCACTAAGCCGTCTGTGTCTGAGCGCCTGCATTAATATTCATATGTGTGTACGTGCTTCACACGCTTTACTGCTTCTTCTGAGGGATCAGGCAGCACTGTCTCCATTCATCTACAAGTCATAAGTTCTGCTTAAGCTCGGCTCATGTTTCACTGTGCATGATTTTTTATTGGTGGCTAACAATTTTCAAACATGAAGGTTGTTACCTTCCATTTTATCACACTAGTAGTCAGCATGCCAACGTTGCCCACACACCAAAATTGATAGATCATAACTAGTCCTATGCAATTATTCTTTATTCACTAGATCTATTTGATGATAGGATTGAGTAGATAATTCATATTGTCATAGTTTTTTCTGGATACTCTGGTTTTCTCCCACACTCCAAAGACATGCATTAGATCAGTTGCTCTTTACAAAGTGTCCCCCTGTGTGCGAGGACTGGTTCCTGCCTTGCGTCCTGTGCTTCCTATATCCCCACAACCCTGAATTGGATTAAATGGGTATGGAGAAAAAAAAAGAATGAATAAAGACTGACACTCACACCCTAGCCCACCACTGAATGGATCTCGGTTATAGCATCGGTGGGCGGTGCATTCCGAATGAATCGGGCATCATTTGTATGATTAGTTGCCTCTGACGGAGGGGAGGGGAGGGGAGGCCCGTCATGCCCTGGTGCTGCTTCTGCAAATCCTACCCAACCTTGCATTTTGCTGGTTACCTTTTAAACACCCCAAGCTCTGACCATCAAAAAGCAGTGTTAAAACGTGGAAGTGCAGTTAATTTAAAAAAACATTTTAGCTGGTTGCACTGTCCTCTCACATCTCCAGAGACCCTGGTTCAGTTTCCAGCCCAGCCACTGCCTGTGTGGAATTAGCATGTTCTCCCTGTGTCAGTGTGGGGTCCCTCCACATGCTCCAGTTTCTTCCCACAGTAGAATGGCATGCATTCATTCACGTAATGACTCAAATTCAAATTTATTTCAATGACGCTTTTTACAATGGAGAATTGTCTCAAAGCAGCTTTACAATTTTATATTATCTTTTAATATCCGAGGCCAATCCCAAATTGTGCAAGCCTATTGGAACTGTGAACCAGAAGCTCCAAGTTTCAAATCCCACACCTACCAAACTGCCACCATTGGGTCACTGAGCAAGACCTTTCCCCCACACTTACTGAGTTTGTAAGATGTGTGTTGCTCTAAATAAAAGCCAGCCTAGGGTGAGGGTGGCAAGAAAAAGTCCCTGAATGTAATGAGGAAGAAACATTAGGAGGACCAAAACTCAAAATGTGAGTGTGTAACGTGTAAAAAGTGCGTGTACAGTGGTGCAAATAAGTATTTAGTCAGCCACTGATTGTGCAAGTTCTCCTACTTAGAAAGATGAGAGAGGTCTGTAATTTTCATCATGGGTACACTTGAATTATGTGAAATCACAATGTAGGATTTTTAAAGAATTTAATTGTAACTTATGGTGGAAAATAAGTATTTGGACAATAACAAAAGTTTAACTCAATACTTTGTAACATAACCTTTGTTGACAGAGGTCAAAAGTCTTCACCAGGTTTGCACACACAGTAGCTGGTATTTTGGCCCATTCCTCCATGCAGATCTCCTCTAGTGCAGTAATGCTTTGGGGCAACACGGACTTTCAACTCCCTCCACACATTTTCTATGTGGTTGAGGTCGGGAGACTGGCTAGGCCACTTAACACGGATCAGTCGTCCTGTCCCCTCTGCAGAAAAACAGCCCCAAAGCATGATGTTTCCACCCCCTTGCTTCACAGTAGGTATGATGTTCTTGGGATGCAACTTAGCATTCTTCTTCCTCCAAACATGGCGAGTTGAGTTTTTACCAAAAAGTTCTACATTGATTTCATCTGACCACATGATATTCTCCCAATCCTCTTCTGGATCATCCATATGCTCTCTGGCAAACTTCAGACGGGCCTGGACATGTAATGGCTTAAGCAGGGGGACACGCCTGGCACTGCAAGATCTGAGTCCCTCTCGGCGTAGTGTGTTACTGATGATAGCCTTTGTTACTTTGGTCCCAGCTCTCTGCAGGTCATTCATCAGGTCCCTCTGTATAGTTCTGGGTTTTTTGCTCACCGTTCTCATGATCATTTTGACCCCACGGGATGAGATCTTGCGTGGAGCCCCCGATTGAAGGAGATTATCAATGGTCTTCTCATATCTTCCATTTTCTTACAATTGCTCCCACAGTTGGTTTATTCACATTGACCTGCTTGGCTATTGTAGATTCACTTTTCCCAGCCTGCTGCAGGTCTACAATTTTCTTCCTGGAGTCCTTCGACGGCTCTTTGGTCTTGGCCATGGATGAGTTTGGAGTCTGACTGTTTGAGGCTGTGGACAGGTGTCTTTTATACAGATAACGAGGTCAAACAGGTGCCATTAATACAGGTAACGAGTGGAGGACAGAAGAGCTTCTTAAAGAAGAAGTTACATGTCTGTGAGAGCCAGAAATCTTGCTTGTTTGTGGGTGACCAAATACTTATTTTCCACCATGATTTACAATTAAATTCTTTAAAAATCCTACAATGTGATTTGCTGGATTTTTTTTCTCATTCTGTCTCTCATAGTTGAAGTGTACCTATGATGAAAATAAAATACCTATCTCATCTTTCGAAATGGAAGAACTTGCACAATCAGTGGCTGACTAAATACTTTTTTGCCCCACTGTATGTGCCCTGTGATGGGGTGGTGCCCTGTTCAGGATTGGTTCCCGACTTGTACACTGTGCTACTGGTTAGCCCGTCGAGAACCGGATTTAGATTTAGAAGGTAGGGAAAGTGAGATTGAGTGTACCAGTTTGGCATAAGTTCATGTTAAAACAGTTCTACGGTCTGTACCCAGTTATAATGGTTCTAGATTGTTTCATAGTTAGGGTTTATACTTGTGTTTGTAATTAGCTGTTTGTTTCAGAGCTAGCATTCATATTTATTTGTTATTAATTACATTCTGTGAAAACTGTTTTATGCAGAATCTGCATGCAAATGATGCGTAAAGGCATCAGAGATACCACTGAAAACACTAGGTGAACGCTGCCATTTATGGCCGATAACGTTGCTGGCCGATTGATCAGTGCGTCTCTAACGAGTGATAGGAAATAAATTCATGCAAGATGTGTAGCCTACTATTTTTGGGAAGTTTTATTGTGCTGAAGGTTCTGGTACTTCGCACAATAAAAGATCCAAAATGCACCAGATTTATGGAACATCATATCATTTCTTTCACATTCAGAGCTCAAGTGCTAGAATTCACGTGGGGGCAGGCAGGGTTTCAACATATGTGCCGTCAGAGTGGATGCTGTCACATACGCACACACACCCAGAGGCAGGATTGTAACACCTAGAAGAACAGCATAGAGGATTGTCAGAGCGATGTGTGTGTTCACTGATGTGTAAGAGTGCTGGACGTTGAACGTTGCCTCTCTCACACTGCCCTTTTCCAGAGCTGTCAACTCATCCACTCTCCCCCCTGTGGGTGTGGGTGTGTGTGGTGTGTTTGTTAGTTTATTTTACATTCTCTTTTTTTTACTAAAATATGTAAACAAAGAACCAAGAGATTTGGTTTAGGTTACTGAGGTTAGGGATGATAGGTGTATTAGTGTCATTGCAGCATTAATTATATACAGTAATAGTACCTCAAAGGAAAGTCCCCACAGTGATAGGAAGACAAGTGCTTGTGCGTGTGTTTACTTACTCATTCCCAGCAAACTGGCCTATTTTTGTAGTGTTTGCGTACGAGCATACCCTGAGCTTCAGATTCAGAGTGTCTGTGGAAGTTGAAGGCGAAGGCTCATGCTAGATTACCATTATTGCAGACGCTGTGATGATGTTTGTAGCTAGGAGCCAAGTTCCATATTCAAGTAATCACCACAATAATAGACAAGGCAGCAAGCTGAGATTAGATAGACTTGCATGTAACTTTAGGAGTGAATGAAGTTACGGTTTAGGGTTCATTTTCATGTTAACTAGTAGCTGCATACTTCCAGTATTGTTAACTACAGGGGTTAGACAATGAAACTTGAAAACACCTATTCATTTTAGTGTGGGAGGTTTCATGGCTAAATTGGACCAGTCTGGTGGGCCAAGTCTTCATTAAAAAAAAATGCCACATGGCACCAGTAAGAGCAGAGTGTGAAGGTTCAGTTAGTAAGGGTAAGTAAGAGCACAGTTTTGACCTCAAAATATTGCAATGCACACAACATTATGGGGGACATACCAGAGTTCAGATGCTTTGCTATGAACATGAAATTGAAGTTTGAACATCTCCCATGGCCTTGCACAGTCACCAGATCTAAATATTATTGAGCCACTTTGGGGTGTTTTGGAGAAGGCGAGTAAGGAAACGTTTTCCTCCACCAGCATCACGTAGTGACCTGGCCACATCCTGCAAGAAGTAATGGCTTAAAATCCCTCTGACCACTGTGCAGGACTTGTATATGTCATTTCCAAGACGAATTGACGCTGTTATTGGCTGCCAAAGGAGGGCCCTACACCATACTAATAAATTATTGTGGTCTAAACCAGTGTTTCAGTTTCATTGTCCAACCCTGTACATTTGGTTTAGTGTCAGAAAACTGGTGGGGGGGTTGGACAAACCAATAGGACGTTTGGCGTAAAGCTAAGTTGGCTAATGACATAGGAAATATGCTATCTGGGATAAACCAGTGAGAACAATACACTTAATAAAAATATTACTTATCACTTTATTAGGTAAACTGGGGTGGACCCCCTTTGCTTTACAGAAAACTGCTTAATTCTTCATGGCATAGATTCAACATGTGGCTGGAAACATTTCTCGGAATGCTTGGTCCATATTGACATGATAGCATCACACAGTTTCTGCCAGACTTGAAATT
Source organism: Ancistrus triradiatus (assembly GCA_025084515.1). Taxonomy (NCBI): domain Eukaryota; kingdom Metazoa; phylum Chordata; class Actinopteri; order Siluriformes; family Loricariidae; genus Ancistrus; species Ancistrus triradiatus. The sequence continues at coordinate 93,379 of JAJAGP010001820.1, read as the reverse complement.
TGAAATTGGAGTTTGGGAAAGTTTTGGGTCCAGTTGTCGGCACAATAGTTATGTATGGTCATTATAGCGTAGCTAAAACAACAAATCTAAAAGTATTCAAATGTACTTAAAATATCAAAAACTAAAAAGTACCATGATTATATTAATTTATTATACTATTGTAATTGTTTATAACAAGATTCTTGCTTAATCAAACTAATTTAGGTTGAAAGGTGGAGACTCTAGTGTCACTCTTTTAACAGAAACATCCTAATTAATAGGTCAAAACAGATCAAAATAAGTAAAAACAAAGTGTGTGCTGTAACCTGATTGGACTGCTTGCTTCTCGCTTCTTTCGTTTTGTGTTATGTAGTCATGCAAAAGGCAACTACAGATTTCGCACAATGTAGTGGAGTAAAAACTAAGATATTTGACTTTTGAATGACATTTACCTATTGGTTATTGTTCACCACTGCTAGTATGCAGTTTAAGACACAGTTTAAAGGTTTCCTTGCCACTAGGAATGTCTGAGCTCTGACCTGCCCTCTAGTGGTTATACTTAAAAGTCTCCAGATGCACCAAAGGTATACAGGTGACGTTTGGAGATGCGTGCATATACGTCAGCATAGTTGCGCAGAAAATACATTACCAGCATTTAAACAACAGGGCATGGTGCACATTAGACATATAACCTTAGCTAAGTAAAAAAGCTTGAGTGGATTTGGCATTCCAGAACTTTCCCCTCATTGCGTCATGTGTTTTGTCTGTTTTAGCTTCTTTCCCTTTAACGCCTCGATAGGCGAGGGGGGAAAAACAAGGCCGTCTCCACAATAAGGCTTCTTATCATTTTAATTAGGAAAGTTGTTGAAGCGTACCGCCTTGCAACACGAAAACAGAGAGCAAGCGAGAGATGCACAACTGGCGCTGGCTAGTAACACAATTCCCATCAACCCACTCTCCTGTAATCAAAGCCGAGCCTCCATTTCACCATCTCACCTCACAGCCTGCTTCTGACTTCTGTGAGGCAGAGGCTGAAGCATCAATGGTCTGTCCTCTCTCTCTCTCTCTCATTCTCATGCACACATCAGTTTACATTTACATTACATTTACAGCATTTAGCAGACACCCTTATCCAGAGCGACTTACAATTGATACAGTCTTACAATCCAAGCAATTGTGGGTTAAGGGTCTTGCTCAAGGACCCACCAGTGGCAGCTTGGCAGATGTGGGGTTTGAACCCTGGACCTTCTGGTCCATAGTCCAGTACCTTACCCACTAGGCGTTACCTGTAGGCTTAAAATGTTACTCCCTCCCATATACTGTTGTAGATTCCATACTAAGTTGAAGATCATCCTTCAGACCCTAATGAATCTACTTAGAATCTACAGTTTGAAACACAGCTGTAGGATTTAATACGTTTTTTGCCTAATTGTTCAGCTTGTTTGCTGATATTTGAATGCGAATCTCGGAAAGCATTCTACAGCACCATTGGGTGTAGGGCTGTATATGACCACAATTTCGTATCCAGATAATACATATCATAATATAGCACATTTACTGTAAATTTGGTGAATAAATAGGTTTTATTAAAAATGACCACATAAAACACCTATTTATGACCTATTTATTGAGTTATCTGCACTGAACAAATAAAATGTACTTTCTCACATGTTGATTTTATTTCGAAACTTTGTGCAAATAGTTAATTAAACCTATAACAAAATATAAAATATGTACGTTTAATAGAAATGCACCAATTGCAATTTTCTTGGACGATTTTTTTTTGCTTTTTAATATATGACCAGAAACATTTTTGTTCAACTTTTCTTTTAATGGAAACGTTTTTGCTAAAGACAGATAGCAGGTACTGATGGCTTGTGCCTCTCTCTGCACTCTCAATAGATTTATCTTTTCCTTTGTTAGTTTTGTCAAATTCCACATATGATTTTTGTGTTGGTGGTAAAAGAGGTTAGTTGTGTTCGAGTCCGTCAAGGGAACTGATTTGCAGCAGAGCTTGCAAAGTACTTGTTTCTGACCCATGTCAGACTTTTCATACCAAACCATGTCCATGCAACTGAAGCAGCTTCTCATTTTGTGCTTGCTCATCTCTCCTGTTTGAAGTTGCCCCGTTCTGCATTGTATTCACACTCCTTCATGTTTGCTTGTGTTGCCTTAACACGTCATCCAAACAACAAAAAGACTGACCAACAACTTGGACTTATTTATAGCTACAGCATTTCACAGATAGATTTATGGAGAGGGACTTACAAATTGATTCAGCATTGATATTTAGCATTTATCTAGCACCCTTATCCAGAGTGACTCACAATAGATACAATCTTACAGTCGAAGCAATTGTAGGATATGGACCTTTCTTATGGACCCCACAGAAGGATCCAGTCTTAATTGCTAAGCCACCACAGTTCAAAATGCAACAGACAGTCCAAACATACATGGGTTAGGAGGCCAAAAATGGCAGCTTGGCAGTGCTGGGACCTGATCACTAGACTTTACCATAACTACTGCGCCACCACAGTAACTGAAACCACATGAATGTTAATCTGGACTTAACAGTGCTAGAAATCCCAAACTCAACTTTCTACTGACTTTCTACAAGGAAGGGATCAAATCAGAAAGACTCAGCATTGGGAACCAGTGCTTTACAAAATGCTCCATTGTTTTTTTGGATCCGCAGATCTGACAAGGTGAGGTTGGTCGGTTTCCTTAAGGGTCCTCGCAAGAAGTTTCTGGGCACCATGTCTAAAGTAATTTACATTTACACTTATGTCATTTAGCAGATTCCCTTATCCAGAGCGTCTAACAACTGATAGTCTTACAATGCAAGTAACTGTGGATTAAGGACCTTGTTCAGGGACCCAACAGTGGTGGCTTGGCAGAGGTGGGATTTGAACCCTGGACCTTCTGGTCCATAGTCCAGTACCTTAACCACTAGGCTCCCACAGTCCCATACCCTTTCAGTTCAGTACACAGCAGATACAGTTTCCGGTCTCTATACATATTCACCAGATTACCTCCCAGTGACTGCGTTTACATGCACTTACTGTAATAATCCAAAGATAAGGAAATCAGATTTTGTCAGTACTTCAATCAAGGAATATACATGCAGTTGAGTAATCAGATAACGGGTTTTTCAGAATTTCCACAAAAGTGTTTGATGGCCATTTCGCCGCCTTTAATTCCTTGTCTAATTTCATGTTTAATTCTATGGTTTCTGGATCCCACGGGAAAAAAATGCTGAATGGAAGTCAAGTCAAGTCAGATTTATTTATATAGCGCTTTTTACAATGGAGCATTGTCTCAAAGCAACTTTACAAGTTTAGATTATCTCCTAATAACTACGTCCAATCCCAAATTGAGCAAGCCTAGGGCGACAGTGGCAAGGAAAAACTCCCTGAGTTACAGGAAGAAACCTTGGGAGGACCAAGACTCAAAAAGGGACCCAACCTCAGCGTAGATGATAAATCTAAGAGCGAAACTAAAGTCATGGAGTCAAAGTTTGAATAAAAAAAGAGTCCAAATAAAGCCTAAAGTCTTTCGAATAAGCCAAACTGGCAACCATCTTGGAATGGCCGTGAGCATGCACAGACTGAGAAAACTGACTGAAATCGGGTGACTGTTATACATGCTATGAGAAATGCTATGAGAAATTTCTCCATCGGATTTGTAGATTGGAGTATGCTGTATCCCTGATCACTTGAACAATCAGATAACTTCAGAAATCCAGCTATCATCAGATTATTAAGTGCATGTAACGCATTCTGTGTTGCCGGGGTTGGGTTCCAGTGTCTCACTGCTCCTTAGGGTGCGGTCTGGGCCCTTTTTTTGTTTTCTTTTTCTTTTGATTCTTCCTCTGTCTTCATTCTGTCTTTATTCATTCTGTATTTGTTTCGATCTTACTTCTTCTGATTTTTGCTTTTTTTTCTCTCTCTCTCTCTCTTTGTTCTTGATGCTCCCTATCCATCTGCCTCACCATTTTTGGTTTTTATCTATATGTATGTCCTTTTCTCTTTCTTGCTTCTTTTAATATTTCTTCTCTATTTTTTTCTTTACTTTTTTTCTTTGTTCCTACATTTTTCTTTTGTTTCTTTATTTTTTTTTTCCTCTATCTCTAATCTGCATTTCTCTTGCTTTTTCTCACTCTTTTTTGTTCTCTCTCTCAACCAACCTTTTTCTGTCATCATTTATGTCTCTTGATTCTCCCCGTCATACCCTCTCTTGGTTCCATACCTCCTTTTTTTTTTCCTGTTAACCTCACTGCCTCTCACAGTTTCTCTAATCTCCCTCTCTTTCTCTCTCTCACACACACACAAAACCACACTTCCTTGTCCTCTTGCCCCCTCCCGCCTCTGAGCCTATCAGTGCGAGGCAGCAGTGTGTGAAGAAATTCCCAATATCTAAATTTACACACTGTATCAATCTTGGTTAATAGACTGGAAAGCTTATTGCCGCGGTGCCGAGTGGGGAGAGGGCTGGCCGTGATAAATTGCGCCGGCGCGGCGACAGCCGTCCGTGATGTATAATGAAATATTTATGATTTATCCCAGCTAATAAACTGAAATGAAGAGCATGATGTATGGGAACAGATGGGCCCTGTATTGACGGCGAGCTCCAGGAGAAGGAGAGAGCGAGGGTAAAAGAGGGAGGGGAGGAAGGAAGGGAAGATGGACAGTTTATAGAATATGAGAAAGAGGAAGGAATTTGTTAATAAGAGTCTAACAGGAGGGGATAACTGTACGCATGTGAAGAGGGAATGATTACGAGGAACATGGTGGTGTTAAAGTGATCACTCTGTGCACCATTCTGCTGTTAACTCTCATTGCTGTGTTAGCTTAACAACCCTCACTGACTCCTAGAGACTGTATGATCTGGGTTCTGTTCCATTTCACACCTGAGCCAAGTTTGCATGACCTGCACCAGCGTGAGGTTTATCTGCACCCTTTAGTTTCAGTGAGTGTGTTTACATGTACTTAATAACCCATAAGCAGAATCATATCATATAGGACTGTGGTAGCCTAGCGGGTAAGGTCCAGGGTTCAAATCCCACCTCTGCCAAGCTGCCACTGTTGGGTCCTTGAGCAAGACCCTTAACCCACAATTGCTTGGATTGTAAGACTGTACCAATTGTAAGTCGCTCTGGATAAGGGCGTCTGCTAAATGCTGTAAATGTAAATATTGGATTACCTGATTGGTCAAGTGGTCATGAATACAGCATACCCTGACTTCTTTGATTGGATTAGGGTCTTGAAATCAGTTTAAGACCTCTGATAAAGAAAACTGGACTTATGAGACCTCAGTTATCTCAGTTTTCTCAGTGCATCTATACCCTTACTCTGTATAGAGTATAGTACTGTCCCAGAAGCACTTAGCAGAATCAAACTTATTCTAATCAATTTTGGGCTTATTTTTTCATGAATTTGATAAAAAATATTCGTTTTTGGGCTTGTTTCTAAAGTATATTTGGGCTTCCTGATCCTGTCTCTCTCCCGCCAATATTCCTCCAATATGTATGTATGGTTTTATTCAACCTATAAAGTTAAATGGCAAACATACATTATTTTCTTAACAGATTAAGTGGTTGCTCTCACATTGTAGTTCGTTTATTAGTTTATTTAACATTGCCAAAGATACACACTAGGTCAGTTGATTACACTAAATTGGTCCGACCTGCATGTATACGTATGACTAGTCTGGATGTAACCTTGTGTGTCTGTTACCAAAATGGCCATTGATGCTGACGGCGACGTTAAATAAATCCAAATAAACAGATTAAACATTGCATCAGCATCAACGGTTATATTCACGACAGACACAAGGTTATATTAACACACTAGTCATGGGCCAATTTAGAGTGACCAGTCAACCTACCACATCTCTTTGGAATATGGGAGTAAACCCACATGTAGTCCAGGGTCAGAACTGAACCACGGAGCTGAGAGCTGTGAGGCGACAGTGCTATCTACTGCTCCCCCCTCACATTGTAGTAGGTCACCTGTTCTGGGCTTTTTTTTTTCTTTCTGGCCTGCTTTAGATAGACCAGGTTGTTTGTTTCTCTCATGGGATCAGGCAACCCTGGAATTAGTTGCATCACCTGTAAAATGCCACCAAAATCACTTGAAACCACTTGAAATGCAGTATATGCTTGAGGAAATTAATCATTTCAGTATTATTGATCTTCTACATGGTAAGAAACATCGAAAAGGAGACATTGCCCTGTGAGATTATTGAGTCATGTCAACCCAGTGTTTTCCCATTATCTCAGTGCATGTAAACTCAGTAATCGTGGTAATTACATCAATTGTAAGTCGCTCTGGATAAGGGCGTCTGCTAAATGCTGTAAATGTATCGGATTATTGAAAAAATCTGGTTTTCTGCTGATTTTCTGCAGTTATCGGATTAAGTGCATGTAAATGCACTCACTTGCACTCACTTGCACACTTGGTGGTTTAGCAGTTAGGTAGTTGGAAAGCTTTGAGTTCTATTCCGAATAGAACTCCAGACTTATGTTGCCACTGCTCCAGCTCAAGTATGTTGGGTGATTCGTAGAGAAATGTGTGCAAGTACTACCCATTACCTGCTGGTCACAGCTAACCATCACTCTTATAGACACACATGAACACGCACACAGACCTCACTCTGAATAAGCTTGTAATCATCCAAAGCACACACTCCCCATCACTTCCTCTTATATCCCACTTTGTCTTTGTCTTCTTCGATTCTGCATCCTCGGTGGCTCAGTGGGTAGAGCCAGCTGCTGGAAAATGCTGTGTCCGAGGGTCTGGGTTCAATCCCTTATGAAGCTTGGAACTTGGAGGTTGAGTGGTGCTTTTACAGAAAACCCCCAGGACTGGGGGTGCGATCCCTATGCTGGCCCCAAGCCTGGATAAATGTTGATGGTTATGTCAGGAAGGGCATCCAGCATAAAACCTGTGCCAAATCTACTATGCAGTGATCTGCTGTGGCGACTCCTAATGGGAACAGCCCATCATCATCATCTTTGTCTCTTTCTATTCTCTTTCTCTCTCTTATACCCCCCCCCCCCTCTCTGTCTTGCACTCTGTCTTACTCCTCCACAGTGACCCATTTCCTCAGCTTATCATTGCTCAGTCCCACCTGAGCCCCCTCATCATCCAGTGAGCACTCCTCTTACCTGCTACTCTCTTTGTCTCTGTCTCTACTCTGTGGTCCACCGTCTCCAGGTTATGAAAGGGGAGGAAATTGGAGTTACACACTCTTTTCCAAGAGGTGTTAGTGTGTAATAGGCTTCCTCTTTCCTGACTGACTACCCTTAGGCTAGTGTGCATGTGTGTGTGTGTGTGTGTGTGTGTGTGCTTTAGGGCTTACCTAACAACACACAAACTGTATTGCTTTGCAAGCACTGATTGCATGTATCGGGCAAGCACACACACACACACACACACACACACACACACACACACACACACGCACTCACCTGAGACCTGCCGCTGCTGCTTGTGTGTATGGAAGTGAGAATTTGGCCAAGAATTATAATTAACATAAACGCTCTCTCAGTACAAATGCAGTCAACATCTGTTTAGTTACACCCATCTGTGGCTTCCTAGAGCATGACCACTTGGAGCCAGTCTCATTTCCATATATGGACTGCAGCACACACCCACATTCCCATCTTTGGCCTCTGAAAACCCACCAACTGGGTGTTCAACTGGACACGCTCATTCCTGTATCTAGACTGAAAGACACAGATGCATTTCTTTTCAGAAACTCCAAGAGAACATCCAGTAGGTGCTACTAGCATGGGTCTATATCTAAATTGGGCTACTTTTGGCAAAATATTTAAGGAACCACAAAAAATACAATGCACATAAAATCGCCTAAAAGGTTGGGTTTTGAAGTCACTTCTCCTTTCTAAATTCCATGTTGACAAACCTTGTAGAGGCATTTATTTGTGTGATTGTTATGAATCATTTTATTAGTTCTTAATCGAATGATTTGTTGTTTACATTTACAGCATTTAGCAGACGCCCTTATCCAGAGCGACTTACAATTGATACAGTCTTACAAACCAAGCAATCGTGGGTTAAGGGTCTTGCTCAAGGACCCAACAGTGGCAGCTTGGCTGAGGTGGGATTTGAACCAGATCCAGTACCTTAACCACTAGGCTACCACAGTCCAGTGTGGTTTTATCACTTAGTTACGTTGCTGCTTTGCCCGACCACCGCAGTTTGTTCTTGCAGTCAGCTCTCGACCACGCCCCTACTCCTACAATGTTATTAGTATTTTTAATTACATAATACCTTTTCATGAGCTACAGATCACTTGTCCAATGTTTCTGATAATCATGAAATAATTCCACACGGCCAACATTTTTGTTGTTGATCTGCAGCTGCTGAAACACATGTGCAGCAGCAACAGATTTTGCTCTAAATTTGGCTTCTCCAGAAACATCTGCACTGACCAGCAAAGTGAAAAACATGTGTTTAATCACTTTCTGTTATGATATGCCCACATTTCTATTCATGGCGTTGACTTTAGGTTTACTTATGGCTGTTTCTCTAGGTGACACTGCAGTCTACAAAGATGGTGTTTACTGGATCATGGGCCGAACTTCTGTGGACATTATCAAGAGCGGCGGGTACAAGATTAGTGCTCTTGATGTCGAACGACACTTGTTGGCCCATCCTGACATCAAAGGTATACAATATGTACACAAATGCTTCTTGGGAGGCTTGTTTAGGAAAAGTAGCACTTATGTTATCACTTTAATTGTTCTACAGTTATGCCCTTTAAAACAGGTCTTAGTCGAAGTAGGATGTAACGAAGATAGCTGACTCTCTCTCGTAGCGTATATGCTGATAGCTAAATTCATGTTAATGCTATATGAACAGTTAACATTTTCATTCTGTACAGCTGCAAGAAAGGTTTATGAACCCTCTGGATTTATTACATGGACTGTTTATAAATATCTGATTTAGTCTATATCCATGTCATAATACTGTACACATGTAGTGCTCAAGTCTCGGTCTCGAGACCATAATCGAGAGGTCTCATCTCGTCTTCGTCTCAGAGTAAGGCGTATTCTGAAATTGTTGTCGAGACCAGCCAAGTCCAGTTATTATTATGTTTTCACATTTAACAATAAAAAAGGATAGAATGGATGTTGTTGGTTATATTCAGTGGACTTTATATGGTGGCTTCTGATAAAATTTGACAGACATCATAGTAATCACCATCATTTGCTTCCAAATGTTGCATTGCCTTAGTTAGCCGAAGACTATAATATTATAATAATAATAATAATAATAATAAGTCATAATTTTAGGCTATATATAAGTTATCTACTTTAAGACTTGTGTGAAAATCTGATTATGTTTTAGGTCATATTTATGGAGAAATATAGAAAATTCTAAAGGGTTCACAAACTTTCAAGCAACACTGTAGGTTATATGTAAATACATTTACATTTACAGCATTTAGCAGACGCCCTTATCCAGAGCGACTTACAATTGATACAGTCTTACAATCCAAGCAAATGTGGGTTATGGGTCTTGCTCAAGGACCCAACAGTGGCAGCTTGGCAGAGGTGGAATTTGAACCCTGGACCTTCTGGTCCATAGTCTGGTCCATAGTCCAGTACATTAACCACTAGGCCACCACAGTCCCACAGTAAATACAATGCTATTTTATGCATGGGACTTGAGCATCTGCATATTGCAATATCTGCTCTGCGTCCTGGAACCTATCCCCAAGGATGCATGGGATTTTTCTAATTATGGGTCTGTGAGTTTGGCCCGAATGTGTTTGTCTCTTATGACACACCAAATTTGATCAGTATTTAATGCTAACTTCCAGACCATTCTGAAGCATTCTCAAATGTTTTACTGAAACCGTTCATGATTCTGCTACTTCATGAATAAAACAGTTCAAGCAAATACAAGCTGTTTGATTTAAAAGGCTACCACCTTACGAATATAAACAAAAGCGAAGTCATTACGTTTATACCACACTGTGTTCTCGCATAGCTTGGCAACTTTTGACACTGTCAGGTACGTTTGTCACAAGTAAAGTAACATGCTTAGATATAGTAGCTAACGTGGATGTATATGCAAGTGGACACCCAAATGGGGTTTCAATTATTTCTAGATGTGGCTGTAATCGGGGCACGTGACGCCACCTGGGGGCAGAAGGTGATAGCAGTGGTGCAGCTGCAGAAAAGCAAGACACTCGGTCTCCCTGAGCTGAAGGCCTGGGCCAGGTAACTCCATACGTTCCCTGTTGGTTACATAAATGCATGCGAGTGAGAGAGAGCTGCATATTACAAGTCAAGTCAAGTCAGATTTATTTATATAGCGCTTTTTACAATGGAGCATTGTCTCAAAGCAACTTTACAAGTTTAGATTATCTCCTAATAACTACGTCCAATCCCAAATTGAGCAAGCCTAGGGCGACAGTGGCAAGGAAAAACTCCCTAAGTGTTATGAGGAAGAAACCTTGGGGAGGACCAAGACTCACTACTTGATTTATTAACTATTCCAGAACCCCTTTCCTGCACCTGTTGCTCAAGTTATTGAAGGCCAGATAATGTCAAAGCGCCTTTGTAGAGGTGTGGCCAGTATGATAACACTGAAAATGAAAGAAAGTGAACATGAGGAGAGAAAAACGGAAAACAGTACTGAAAAAAAGAGTTGAGCTTTGAGGAAGTTTTGTGTTTCTTGTTTCAAATTGTACCTTTTCTGGAGGATGCCATCTCGGCGTCTCCTTTGTCTTCCTGTGCTGCTTTGTAGGAACCATCTAGTTATATTTCTGCAATATGCTTCTACACTCCAAGGCATGAATTGACTTTTCACAGCGATACACCTCAACAGTACCAGCAGCTGAAAAGCTCATCACACTATGACTTCTTTTCCTCCAGTTCTTCAAAGACATCTTTCTGGAGCATCACCACACAACTCATACCATGATTCATCACTCTGAACCATTCATGTTCTTTCAGAAACTTCCCTCTGTCGATGTGGTTTTTATGAGACGGCATTGGCTTTTAACCTCTGTTAGACACAAAGTCTTCATTATACATTTTTGTAATTATCATCTTGTGCCCTAATTGAACATCGTCAGAGCAACAAAAAAAGTGTATGGAGTGTGAAAATGTTCAAATCTAATTAAGTAGAAGGGCATTTTTATCTTTGCGTGTAAAGGTCAAATATCAGAAGGTACATCCGACCTAAAAATCTGTCTTATTTACAGCTAATGGATGTCTGATTGACAGAAAACTAGTATGAGCAAACGCTTGTGACACCTGCTGACAGAAAAGAGAATCACAGTCTTGAAAGCTGAAAATAGTATGGTAACATTCCTTTTGTTTTCACTATTGGTGTTCAATTACTATAAAAGACACAAAGAGAAGAATTACTGTATTGTAGGGTATTGTATTAAATGTTTTCATTAATATTATTGATTAAAATAAAATATTATGTGTAAAGTGTCTACACTACTATGTTACCATGGTAGTGTCCAGTCAACGTTGATTTTGGTCAACAGCCTGTTTGACAGAACATAATGCAAATGTTAACCGGCACACACCTGTAATATTAACCAGCCAAACACTCTCAAAACTCTTTTTCCAGAAAGTTCTTTAAACAACATAAGTTTGTTATTTTTCATTCCCCAAACACTAAATCTCAATCTGTCAGATGATGAGACACGGCCATGATGAAATGTTGTGTTAATCTCATTTTGATGCACGGTGCTGAGTTACAGCTCTGTCTGTTTGTGTATGTGTGTGTGTATCTGTGTGTGTTTGTTTGTTTGTTTGTGTTGGGCTGGGTGGGTTTGCATCAGAACGTGGTGTGCGTTGAATCACATGCTAGTATCTGGTTCCCTCCGGGCACTGCGAAACCGATGCGGGTGTTTGTGAACGAGGTTTTTTGAACAGCTCCACGCACTTGTTTTTGGCACTACATACTAACTGGGGTACTGACTCACATGGAAACAACTGTGTTATTCTGAAGACAAAGAATCGAGTCAATGGTGGGATGAATCCAAAACGTCTTTGCAATGTAGAAAAGTGCACTAGAGGGGACATTAGCCCTGTAGTGCACAATATGTAATGAGATCAGACATTTCAATTTTGGCTTGGCAGCACAGATCTGGGTGTTTTTCTGTTTTTTGCCTTTACTGTTTTATTTTCCTTTAGTGTCAGGAGACATGTTCAGTTTCAGTGAAGCATCACTCACTGTCTGCTTTCTTTTTTTCATGTGTTTTTTGTCCTGGCGAGTGTACTGAATCGCTAATCATGAATCGAGTTTCTGTTGAAATGATTCGCGCAGCTCGACTCATAAAAGTTTAAGCAAGTGCGCGAGTACCAAGCAAACGAGAACCGCGCCACGTTTTTCTAGTCAAAATGTGTTGAGAACTGAATTCAACGAGTTCAGAGGTGGTCAAAAACTGAGGTACCACTGTGCTTCTTTATATTGAGTATAATACACTGCCTGGCCAAAAAAAAAACATAAGGTCACACAGTAATATTACATTGGACCGCCTTTATCTTTGATTTCGGCAGGCATTTGCTGTGGTATTGTTTCCACAAGCTTCTGCAATGTCACAACATTTATTTCATATAACATATTTTTCCCCAAAATCTTGTATTGATGATGGGAGATTTGGACCACTGCAAAAAGTCTTCTCCAGCACATCCCAAAGATCCTCAATGGGGTTCAGGTCCGGACTCTGTGGTGGACAATCCATGTGTTAAAGTGATGTCTAATGCTCTCTGAACCACTCTTCCACAATTTTATCATCTTGGAATATGCCTGTGCCATCAGGGAAGAAAAAATCCATTGATGGAATAACATGGTCTGTATATTCAGGCAGTCAGTTGACCTCATTCTTTGGGCACATAACGTTGATGAACCTAGACCTGACCAACTGCAGCAACCACAGATCATGATGGGTGCATCACTTCAGCCGCCTCTCTTACCCTGATGTTCCCATCACTCTGGAACAGGGTAAGTCTGGACTTATCAGACCACATGACCTTCTTCCATTGCTCCAGAGTCCAATCTGTATGCTCCCTAGCAAATTGAAGCCGATTTTGTCACTTAGCCTCACTGGCAAAGGGTTTTCTTAAGGCTACACAGCTGTTAAGTCCCAATCCCTTGAGTTCCCTTCGCATTGTGCATGAGGAAATGCTCTTACTTTCACCATTAAACCTATCCCTGAGTCCTACTGTTGTTTTTCTATTATTTGATTTCACCAAACGGTTAAGTTTTCACCGATCACGATCATTCAAGATTTTTTTCCGACCATATTAATTCCTCAAAGACGATGTTTCCCCACTGTCCTTCCACTTTTTAATAATGCGTTGGACAGTTCTTAACCCGATTTTCATAGTTTCAGCAGTCTCCTTAGATGTTTTCTCTGCTTGATGCATGCCAGTAATCTGACCCTTCTGAAACAGATTACCATCTTTTCCAAGACCACAGGACGTGTCTTTCAACATGGTTGTTTAACAAATGAGAAGCTACTCACTGTATCAGTTAGGGTTCAATAACTTGCTGAAACATAATCGCCAATGCAGTAATTATCCAATCGAGGGCTCTTACCTATTTGCTTAGTTAAATCCAGGTGGCGACCTTTTTTGTGTCCAGTATATGTTTGCATGTATATATGAATCATTTTAACACATGCATTGTCGTGGCCTAGTGGTTCATCTCTTCAGTCGTCAACACAAAATCTCAGCCAAAAACTAATGCAAGTCTGGACAAAAATACATGTGACATTGCATATGGTTGCATAAGGAATGCATGCAGTAATCACATGGTGAACATTAACACTAGCCAATGTGAGAGAGGCCTCTTACTGTTTTTGTGCTTGCTGCTGTTTGACACTATAGTTTTTCAATTTAAATAGCACTTCACAGCCATACGAGTGGACAATATAAGGTTCGACAGAATGCACTTATTACTTTTTAATAATTAATTAACATTATTTTCATTATGTCTCATCCATTGTGACTTCTCTGATGGAGGGCTGCTGAGGCAATGCGTTCAACACACACACAATAACACAACAATTACCAGAACAACATTTTTAAGCAATGTTTATTTTATTAGGTACTTTTATTAGAGACAACAATGTGCAGTTATCTTTTAAAAAACATGCAGCGACATTTCGTGTGGTTATGTAACAAAGTGTAATGTTGCTATGTGTGTTTGCATGTGTGGTCATGCACAAGCAGTGGCGTAGATTTCATTTCAACATGGGGGGCACACTAAATGACGTAATTTACATACAGTGAGGGAAAAAAACGATGATGAGATGAGAGAGGTCTCTAATTTTCATCATAGGTACACTTCAACTATGAGAGACAATTTAATTGTAAATTATGGTGGAAAATAAGTATTTGGTCAATAACGAAAGTTCAACTCAATTCTTTTAACATAACATTTGTTGGCGATGACAGAGGTCAAACGTTTCCTGTAAGTCTTCACCAGGTTGGCACACTGTAGCTGGTATTTTGGCCCATTCCTCCATGCAGATCTCCTCTAGAGCAGTGATGTTTTGGGGCAACACAGACTTTCAACTCCCTAAAAAAAAATTTTCTATGGCGTTGAGGTCTGGAGACTGGCTAGGCCACTCCAGGAGCTTGAAATGCTTTTTACGGAGCCACTCCTTCGTTGCCAGAGCGGTGTGTTTGGGATCATTGTCATGCTGGAAGACCCAGCCACGTTCCATCTTCAATGCTCTCACTGATGGAAGGAGGTTTTGGCTTAAAATCTCACAATACATGTCCCCATTCAATTCTTCCCTTAACACGGATCAGTCGTCCTGTCCCCCTCTGGCAGAAAAACAGGCCCCAAAGCATGATGTTTCCACCCCCATGCTTCACAGTAGGTTACTGGTGTTCTTGGGATGCAACTCAGCATTCTTCTTCCTCCAGTTGAGTTTTTTACCAAAAAGTTCTATTTTGGTTTCATCTGACCACATGATATTGCTCCCAATCCTCTTCTATGGATCATCCATATGTTCTCTGGCAAACTTCAGACGGGCCTGGACATGTACTGGCTTAAGCAGGGGGGCATGCCTGGCACTGCAGGATCTGAGTCGGTGTAGTGTGTTACTGATGGTAGCCTTTGTTATACTTATCTACTCAATAGAAGTAAATGGTTACCAGTCATCATACTTTTTTGTCTGCACTGTATGTTTTGTCCTCCACTGTTTGGTCTCATTGCACTGTTTGTAGTGTCCTGCACCACCTTGCACTAATTTGCACATATTGCACAAGTGCACATTAAGTAGTGTTTTTGTTCTTTTTTTTTAAATACTAGTATTGTTGCTGTCCTCGTTTGGTCTTGTCACTATGTAGCACATGTAAGTCCTGGAGGAACCGTTGTTTCGTTCACTGTGTAATATGTTTGGAATGACAATAAAACCCAACTTTGACTTTGTTTACTTTGTCCCAGCTCTCTGCAGGTCATTCATCAGGTTCCTCCCTGTAGTTCTGGGATTTTTGCTCACCGTTCTCATGATCATTTTGACCCCACGAGATGAGATCTTGCGTGGAGCCCCAGAT
This sequence comes from Ancistrus triradiatus, assembly GCA_025084515.1. Lineage (NCBI taxonomy): Eukaryota > Metazoa > Chordata > Actinopteri > Siluriformes > Loricariidae > Ancistrus > Ancistrus triradiatus. The sequence continues at coordinate 77,832 of JAJAGP010001820.1, read as the reverse complement.
CGAGGGAGATTATCAATGGACTTGTATGTCTTCCATTTTCTTACAATTGCTCCCACAGTTGATTTATTCACACCAACCTGCTTGCCTATTGTAGATTCACTCTTCCCAGCCTGGTGCAGGTCTACAATTTTCTCCCTGGTTTCCTTCGACAGCTCTTTGGTCTTGGCCATGGTTGAGTTTGGAGTCTGACTGTTTGAGGCTGTGGACAGGTGTCTTTTATTCAGATAACGAGGTCAAACAGGTGCCATTAATACAGGTAACGAGTGGAAGACAGAAGAGCTTCTTAAAGAAGTTAGAAGCCAGTAATCTTGAGAGCCAGAAATCTTGCTTGTTTGTGGGTGACCAAATACTTATTTTCCACCATGATTTACAATTAAATTCTTTAAAAATCCTACAATGTGATTTCCTGGATTTTCTCATTTTGTCTCTCATAGTTGAAGTGTACCTATGATGAAAATGACAGACCTCTCTCATCTTTCTAAGTAGGAGAACTTGCACAATCAGTGGCTGAATAAATACTTTTTTGCCCCACTGTATACATGACATCATCACTACGTATTTACATGCTGCCTAGTTTCAGATGGTATGTCCTTTACGTTTGGTTTCTTCTCTTTTAATCTCTACAGGATAAACCAAACGAACTATGTACATATTGTTTAATGCATTGACATTCACTATTCACTATTCCAGCCCCACACATGATGTTCATCTGCTGGAGCTCCACTCAAGCTGCTTCCGTCATCAGCTCCAGCCCCATCATACCTGGGCCACGTAATGTCGATGTGCATACTTCACATTTTATTTTAACTATGACTCCATGACTTTAGTTTCGCTCTTAGATTTATCATCTACGCCGCCCAAGGAGGTTGGGTCCCTTTTTGAGTCTTGGTCCTCTCAAGGTTTCTTCCTAGAACTAGGGAGTTTTTCCTTGCCACTGTCGCTCTAGGCTTGCTCAATTTGGGATTGGACGTAGTTATTAGGAGATAATCTAAACTTGTAAAGTTGCTTTGAGACAATGCTCCATTGTAAAAAGTGCTATATAAATAGATCTAACTTGACTTGACTTGACTATTCACTAGTTCTGAAATATGCGCTGTGTGAGCTGTCATGCGGTATATGTAGATACAGTATATGCTGCTCTTGTAGCGCAGTGATAGCTGTTCATCTCACTCTCAGGCAGTTCTGGTGATTCTTTCCTGTTGGAAGTAGTCATGGTTTGTACAAGAAGTCACTATATTTGTCGCTACTTTACTTTTTGGAAAGTTGCTAAAACTAGCTACAAAATTGCCAAGTTGCTGTCCTTGATTGGGGAGGGGCACCCAGCACTAACCTGCGTATGAAAACCTTCTACATTACACAGTCATAATTGTTAAAAAACAACATTTTGGCCAGTTCTAACAGCCAAAGAGAACTTTGTTAAAAAGCGAAATCAAAGTTAAATGTTAAAGTTAAATGGAAAATGTACATTTTTATGTCATGTTTTAAAAACTGATCCAACTTCACCTATTTTTCCGCCAATTTGCTACTTTTTTATCTTGTTTCCATAGACCTATTTGCTTGTTTCTCTCGTGGGATCTGGCAACTCTGGTGTGTGTACGTGTAAATAACTTCGGTCGAGCTTGTTAGCTGCCATTTGGACTTGAGACTGTTCTAACTTGGTTGATGTGTTTAGAGACTTTTATGTGTAAGTCACACGTGTATGTGTATGACTTTCCTCTACTTATTTGTGACAAACTTTAAATGGCGTTCTTAAATGTATGTGCCTGTCCTATTATAAGTAGTACCCCTGCTCTGTAGATGGTAGCGTCCCACTCGTGTTTCAATGGTACCTCTGATGCATTTATGAATCATTTGCAGAAGTTTTCTTGTGAAAATACTCTTTATATTTACATTACAGTAGCATATAAGACTGTGACTATGGCAGTATCCGGTGATTCACAGACTGAAATGCGATGTAAAATGGTGCATAGAGATATTACATTACAAGTCCTTACAAAGAGCTAAACCCAAAAACACACACACCCCAGACACACACACACAAACACACACACAGAATGCTCACTCCTCAGTGCCCCAGCTCCAGCTGTCATTCCTCATACTTGTCACTCTCTGTATGTCAGATGCAGTATGGAGACACAATATGATGAGCCCCAACAGACACACACACACAAACACACTCACACACAGGAAGTAGTTCTACAGAGTACTACCTTAAATACTTACAGCAGATCTAACATGAGCTGAGCCTTAGAATAGTGAGAGTGGCTGAGGTAGATGAAATTGGTATTTGGTCACAGTAGAGAAAAAGGAAATAAAAGGGAACAAAGCATGTAAAACACAGACAGCATGCTGGAGGGGATTTGTACAGAAGTAAACACGACATCATCTCTACAAAAACTGCAAGATAATAAAGAAGCTCTAGGCTCTTAGATGTGGAGTAACAGCCATGCCTCCTCCAACTCTACACATTCAATTAACTCAGTGCTCTGCTCCAGGATTTCTTATTTCTTATTTTTATTTCATGCTCATTTTAACTGTATATGCTATTAATTGAATTGTACATGCCTTGAAGTGTTCTGACACACAGCACACAAAGTATAAAGATAGAGATGGTTTGCTGGGAATGTGCGCCTCTGATGCAGATTCGGTATACAGTCATGTACTGCAGTATTTTTAAGTGTGTTTATATAGATGTGGTGCCAGAGCAACACACAAAGGTGGCAATTACCTTACCACTCTCACATTAGAATACAAGTTGAACAATATAGAATACAATAATTTCAACAAAATTAGAAATTAAATGAGAATTGCAAACAAACATCACTAAGTTTTTTTGATACCTTTTTATTTTTTTGTAGTTTTGTAGCCTATTATATGTTGAATATAACCTATATATGCCTGAAAGTTCTGTGGTGCACTTTCCAGAACCCTACCATTGAAGGCTGTAACTCTGCCTGGCGGGCTCAGTGAATTCTGGGTTAGGCTCCAGACTCTCTCCTGTGACCCTGATCAGGATTAGCAGAAGCTAAGCAGAATGCTTCTACTTTTATATAAAGTGATGTCCAAAAGTTTGCGACCACTACTGAAAATGCTTGTTTGGATGTATGTGGAGAAGTAGTCTTTCTGCAGCAGTGTAATGACCCAAAACACAACTCTCAGCTTTGCAACAACTACTTAAAGACCAAAGAATATCAAGGAGTGCTAGTGACATGGTCTTTCCTCCATAGTCATCTGACCTAAACAGCATCGAACATTTATGATGGCACTTGAAGACAGAGAAAGCCAAGCATTCAGTAGTATCACAAGATGTTCTATGGAATATTGGAATACACTGGACTGTGGTGTTGGAGTACTGAATATCGGTCTCAAGACCATAAGCAGTCTCTGTGTGTTGGTCTCATCTCGACCATATCTGACCAGTGTATCTGGCCTCTCTACTAAAAGCAAGAAATCTGCTGATTACCCCAATCTGCATTTAGCCATGAGATGAATGCCACATGATGACAGTTTGCCAGTACTAAAGCCAACAGAGACACAGAGCCTAGTTTAGTCAGATGAAGATGCCAAACACAAACCAAATGTGGAAAACAACACTGATCCAGATCTTGAACCCATTATGCCTGGTTATTCTGATCTGATAATAATAGCTTCAAGGTAAGGGTGGGACTGCATCAAGGATCGGCCCTGAGTCCCTTCTTATTTGCTCTGGTGATGGACAGACTAACAGACGAGGTCAGACAGGAATCGCCGTGGACTATGATGTTTGCAGACAACATTGTGATCTGTAGTGAGAACAGGGAACAGGTAGAAGAGAACTTGGAGAGGTGGAGGTATAATCTGGAAAGGAGAGGAATGAAAGTCAACTGTAGTAAGACAGAATACATGTGTGTAAATGAAAGGGAGGCAGGTGGAACAGTCAGGCTACAGGGATCAGTGGCCACAAAAGTACAGGAGTTCAGGTACTTGGGATCAACTGTCCAAGGAAATGGGGAGTGTGGAAAGGAGAGAGAAGAAGAGAATACAGGCAGGATGGAGTGGGTGGAGAAGAGTGTCAGGAGTGAGGTGAGACAAAAGGGTCACAGCAAAAGTGAAAGGAAAGATTTATAAGAGAGTAGTGAGACCAGCCTTGTTGTATGGCTTAGAGACAGTGTCACTGACAAAGAGACAGGAAGCAGAGCTGGAGGTGGCAGAACTTAAGATGTTGAGGTTCTCTTTAGGAGTGTCTAGGGTGGACAGGATTAGGAATGAGATCATCAGAGGGACAGCACAGGTTGGAAAATTGGGAGACAAAATTCGAGAGGGAAGACTGAGATGGTTTGGTCATGTCAGAGGAGGGATAGTGGATATATTGGTAGGAGGGATGTTGGAGATGGAGCTGCCAGGCAAGAGACGGAGAGGAAGACCAAAGAGGGGTTATATGGTTGTGGTAAATGAAGATATGCAGGGAGTTGGGGTGAGAGTAGAGGACGTGGAGGACAGGGTGAGGTGGAAACGTTTAACTCGCTGTGGTGACCCCTGATAAAGGGAGAAGCCAAAAGAAGAAGAATTCTGATCTGATAACAGGCAGAATTAAACAGCCTGATCCGGGGCTTAGATTTGTTAACAGCTACAGCAGAACTTCTTGGTTCAAGATTGAAAGTATGGGGTCTGCTGTCACCAGTTACAAAATATTTTATGTTTTCTTCCATATGCTAGATAAAATAAAAATTAGTATTAAGCTCAGTTGAACAGACACAGTGTGTCTGCATCATTATGCGATTAAACATAATGTGATTCATTGTAATTAAATTAAATAATTAGTTTGAATGTTTCTCAATTCTTACGTGATATAGCAAATCTGAAATATTTTTTGTGTTCAGCTTGATCTTGTATATTATTATCTCACATTTTTTTTCAGTAAGCAAATTTTTTTTTATTATTGCCCAGTAATATAAGGACATTTTGCTGGGATTTCAGCAAAAGGGGAAATGTCAAATACTAATAAATTCAGAAATTTGTGAATTTTTTTTTTTTTTTTTTTTTTTTGTGGTTCAACATTCCACTTGTTGTTATGCTTATGACTTTTAATGAAAAACTGTATTACATTGTATTAAATTTCAGAAAATTACAAAACTAGAAGCATTTTCACTAGAAGTCTCAGACTTTCTGCCCCCACATTATACATTTTAAATCATACTAAAGTGTGTGTGTGTGTGTGTGTGTGTGTGTGTGTGTGTTTTCTTTCAGAGAGCACATGGCACCGTACACCATCCCCACCGGACTGATCGTGGTGAACGAGATACCCCGGAACCAGATGGGTAAAGTGAATAAGAAAGACCTGTTGCGCCACTTCTTCCCCAACTGAGAATCACTCCTGCTCTTAGATCAGTGCTGAGGCTCTTTAACTAACACTGTAAGTCTGAGATGTAGCTGGCGTCGTCGAAGCTGATCTTGAATCAGTTTAAAATGAAGAACACCAGTGGCAGAACAATGCGGTGCTACCTCAGCATTTCTCATCTGTGTATTAGACATGGTTTGATGATTATTGTTTGTACTTGTATGACAGTACAAGTGAAGCAATTATAAACTCTCTAATTAGAAATGTCTACCATAATTCCCAGATGATTTTCTAGGCGTGTCACATTTAATAGCTGTATGAATGGTAAAAACTGGTGGAGATTTATAAAGTTATTTAAGAAGAAGCCATTTCAAATTCATTTTTGTAAGAAATTGTAAGTTCTAAAATGCATACAGTACACTCCAAGTATGGTAGAACACCTGAAATCCTAGTCATTCATGTGGCAGCAGTGCAGTGCATACAATCATGCAGATGCAGAACCATTCAAATAGGGAAAAATGTTATCTTGGTGATTTTGACCATGGCATGACGGATGGTGACAGACTGACTGTGTTTAGTGTTTCTGTAAATGCTAATCTCCTGGGAGTTTCACACAAAATAGTGTTTAGAGATTACTCAGAATGATACCGTAAAGGAAAGAAACATCCAGTGATTGGCACTTCTGCAGACAGTTGATGAAAGAGGTTAACTGAGAATGGCCAAACTGGTTCAAGCTGACAGAAAGGCTGTAACTCAGATAACCACTCTGTACTATTGTGTTGATCTGAAAAGCAACTCAGACTGCACACCATGTAAAACCTTCAGGTAGATTGGCTACAACAGCCGTAGACCATGTTGCATTCCACTTCTGTCAGCCAAGAACAGAAAGCTGTTGGTAAAGCTGACCACAGATGACCACAGATTGTGACCTGTGACTGAAACGCACCTAATAGCATATAGTATAGTATAGCAGCACAAGCACGAATAGCATTTGGCATGGACTGGACAAGTTTCTTCAGTCTTACTCGTTGTTCCAGGTATTCCCACAAATTTTTAAGAGGATTCACATCTGGGGATTTTGCAGGCCAGCCAGATGTGTGAGTGCTCCTGAATATTCATCATGCCAATCAGTCACATTTGCAACCTGTGAAGGCAAGAATTGTCATGTTCTGTACGGAGGAATGGGCTAAAATTCCTCCAAGCCGGTGTGCAGGACTGATCAACAGCTACAGGAAACGTTTAGCTGCAGTTATTGCTGCACAGGGGGGTCACACCAGATACTGAAAGCAAAGGTTCACATACTTTTACCACTCACTAATATGTAATATTGGATCATTTTCCTCAATAAATAAATGACCAAGTCTAATATTTTTGTCTCATTTGTTTAACTGGGTTCTCTTTATCTACTTTTAGGACTTGTGTGAAAATCTGATGATGTTTTAGGTCATATTTATGCAAAAATATAGAACATTCTAAAGGGTTCACAAACTTTCAAGCACCACTGTAAATAGGTTTGCAGAATTACATTGTTATTGTTGTTATTATTATAGGTCTCTTGACAATGTCTTGATGCATGCTCAAAAATCCAGATAAGAACATACCAAAAAGTTGAATCAGTTCTACTGGACACAAGGCTTTTCTTGGGAGAAATATTTAGTCACTCATCTTCTTCAGTCTTAGCTAGTTGGAAAACTTCCCAAGGTTGTAACCCCAAAATCAGAAAACGTTGGGACAGTATGGAAAATGCAAATAATAAAAACAACCACTGTGTTTCTCTTCACATTAAATTTGACTTTTTATTTCATTGCAGATAGTATGAGCCTGCGATATTTTGTGATCTTTTCTGTGGTCGACTTCATTTCAACATGCAGGAATGGATGTTTATTAACGATGAAGTGAAGCTGACCAACAAAACATAAATATCTGAGGTTCATACTGTCTGCATGAAATAAAAGTTTTATATATTATAAATAAAAAATTTATATTGACCATTGTAATCACATACAAATCTGCGACGACGACTTATTGAGCAACAAAAAAAGTGAAAAATCACCTTTTTCAGTGGAATTATTACAAAATTACATCATTTTTCTTTTTCTGCTGGCTCAAACATCTTGCCCTGTTCATTGGCTTTGCTGCGTTCCCGTGCAGTACCTACCGCCCCCTACTTTTGGGACTACTATTTTAAACAATGACCGAAGAGGATTATTCATGCAGAAAGATGAGATGATGAAATGTATGCAGGAATGGTAATGGAAATCTACAAGGCTGTTTGTGTGTTATTAGCTGTGCTGGGGTAGCTTGGTACAAGGTAACGTATTACCTGTAATTATGAATTTTTTCTGTAACAAAATACAGTTTACAGTTAAACGTAAAAAATGTGTTTCTAAGAGACAAGTAAAAAGTAACTGAAAAATGCCCGAGCATTTACAAAAATCTTATTCATATGTTGTTTAGTGCCCCCACTAAGTGAGAGAGAAACAACCATTTTTTATACCGTCGCTTCAAATATTATTCGGTTTTCCAAACGCTTGAAACAACCACCCTCCTTAGTAACATCTGCTGGCCATATTTGTTTCAACTGGCCTCATGAACAAAACCCAAAAAGCTCCATTAAAAACATAATTTTTGAGTTTGAACATGAATGTTTGGTTTTCTCTTTAAACTAAAGTTAAAGTTTTTTAAAGTACCATTGGTTGTTAGCGTTGTGTTTTTCTAGGTGGGCACTTAATATGGGTTTTAACAAGTAATTTAAAGTAATGGCTACGGGGACTAAGTGAAATACTAACAAATGACTTTTTTGAAATAAGTAATTAGCCATTTGTAATGGATTACTTTTTTGAGTAACTACCCTTACACTGGTTATTGATGACCTACAATGTGTTTTATTGTGACTTGATGAAGATCAGATGAAGCTTTTGGTTGCACTGTTGACCTGACAGCTCCAGAGATCTCTGGTTCAGTTCCTGGACTCTGTCAGGGCGTTTTTTCATGTTCCCTGTGTCGAGTGTTTTCTTGGATGTTTGTGGTTTCCTCCCACATTCCAAATACCGTATTTTCCTCCGGGCTATAAAGTGCACCGGATTATAAGCCGCATTAAATGAACAAACGCTTAAGGGTCCACGTCGGAAACTCAGTTTGGTCTTTACCTGGCGCAGGGCGTCCTTCTGGCTTCCCTCCTCCACTTCCGTACCATTGATTTCGTTAATGTTGAAATTCTCTCGCAGCTGCTCTATGTCCATGTTGTACTGAACTCTGCGTGACTGATAGCGTTGTGTAATTGAAATCCGCTTCAAAAATGAATGAATGAATCAACGTACCCCCTAATGCTGAAGCACATACCGTAATTACTCCTCGATGCTGCGCACTAAAACGGTGGCCGTAAAGCTTCGTCAACTTACCAACGGCCGTGCTAAAACATTTGACAGATTTATGAGCGCCGTGTACCATCTACAATCGGTTCTGGGTCAGAAAGCCAACCATAATTAATTCAGACATTAGACGCAACCGCATTTAAAGGCGCACTGTCGATTTTTGAGAAAATTAAAGGATTTTAAGTGCCCCTTAGGTCCGAAAAATACGGTATATGCTTTAGATCACTTGGTGTTTTTAAAGTGTCCCACTGTGAGTGTAAAATGTGGTGCATGTGGTCCAGCTCATGGATTGGGCGATCTGTGTCGGTTGGCTCTCTGCAACACTGAGTTGATAAGCGGGTGTGAAAATGAACAAACTATTGAAGATTAGACCAAAGTAATAATGGGCTGCCTAGGTTATCCAAGGGCGTCACTACACTCTTACTGTGGTAAGGGGGGGGGGGGGGGTGGGGGGGGGGGTGGGGGGGGGGGGGGGGGGGGAGGGGGGGAACAATCAAGGACTATTTTTGCCTTTCTCTGTTGTCATAGTACTGGTTAGAGTTTAGGGCAGGACCACTGGTGGTGTATTGCTGAAAGAAAGAGAGAAGAGAAGGGAGACTTCTCCAGGGTCCTTTTCAGAAGAACAGTTCAGAGAGTTCAGGCATCCCAGTGAGATTTCAGACAACCAGCCTGCAAGTCATTCAGTAGGTCAGATCTCGCTCGCTCAGGTGTGCGCACGTGTGTTTTTTTGAGGTCGACACGGACATGACAAGGACATTTGTTTTTGTGTTGTCCTTAAGTTTCCTCAAACCCACAACTTGGATTTTCTTTTTACAGAGAATTTTCTTTAGGCTGTTGAGATTAGATTTCCTTATAGGCTATCATGTATATCTATGTATCATTAGCTTTTGTAATACAACTGTATAGATAAATGTTAGAACCCCTTCCCCCCTTGGCCAATTACAATAGTTTTGTTGATTTTCTGTATAAGAAGCGCTAAACCTCCTTTATTTTAATGAACCATAACCTTTTTGAGACCTTACAACATCACTACTACTCGCATCATCTGGGAAGATCTGTCATCTTCACTGGAGTGGGCAGTGTGACTGACAATATATACTACTGTGTGGAGGGAAAACAGTGCTGCTTACCTCAATAAAGTAGGCATATCTTCTGCTCTGGTACACATACAACAGCCTTAAGGAAAGGATGGTGGACATTTCGGATTCCAAAGATTCCTCTCAAACGCTTGAAGATGAGGAACTTGTGATTAAAGGGGAGTGGCTTCTGTGTGTTTGACCTGGTTTGGTTGTAACAAAATGAGACAGTGAGTATGAAACTTCAAACAGTTTTTGCTGGCGGGAGGCAACACTGGGCGATCTTTTATCATCTCCTAATTGAAAGCATTTTAAGCAAGTATTACAAAAGCCATATAGATAATGTGCTGCAGCGAACCATTGGTCGAGTGTTTAAACAAGTGCAGTACATTTAAAGAGTCGTTCACATAGTAAGGCGTGGGGGTAACTATGGCGATTGAGGGGTGTGGTGGGTGTTTTGTTTTGGTGTATGGCGCAAGGGGGGGTTGGTGGGGCCTTGGGTGGATGGTGTGTTGGGGGGGGGGTTGGGTTAAAGGAGCCAAGCAGCAGAAAGAACGGAAGGGGTGAAAAAGGTTGTGGGCAATTTCCTCTTCTTCCTCTATTTTCTTAATGGGATTGGCTTCTGTTTGTGTTGACCTGGTTTGGTTTTACAAAATGAGACAGTGAGCCATGAAACTTAACAGTTTTGCTGAGGAGCAACACTGGCGATCTTTATCATCTCCTAATGGAGCATGTTAACAGTATTACAAAGCCTAGGATATGGTGCTGGCCAGCGAAACCATGCGAGTGTTTAAAAAGTGCAGTACTTAAAGAGTCGTTCACATTGAGAAAGGTCCTGAGTGAATGTTTTTTGCTAACGGCGACTCTGTATGAAAGAAATCTAGGCAGATGGAAGGACATGATGATCCCATTGTGCTTTATATTTTTTAAAGAAATGCCCTTTGATTTACACAGCGAATACCAGCTAATGAAAGCACTTGATCTGAGGATGTAATACCGAGCTGTAAGCAGCATTCATCGATGTTGCAGTTCGTTGTTTATATGGTGAATGCCAGCGAAAGAAAATAAATCATTTTGGTGCTATTTTGAGTGTTGGGTTTTTGTACTGTTCTTAGTTTTAACTGTTGTACGTGTGGTTTGACACAAGTTTACGACCATAGTTGAGATAAGTACGCTATTTGTATTAGTATTTGTATTATGGAAATGTGATTAAGTAGCTGTCAAGTAGCAATTTATTAATACATTTGACAAACCAAACCATAGTTTACTTTCAGAATAATTGTATTGTGATTTATCCTGTTACTGTGATTTAAAATGACATAAACAGGCAGTCCCAGGGTTCCTACAGCAGGGTGCAAATCGATTTTCATTGTAACTCAATTCTTAACATTAAACAATCTTAAAAAATAGAAAAAAGAAAGTGAGGAATTCCTTACCGTTCATGGGAGTTTCTCGTTATTTGACTGCTTCAACGCTTCACAACAGAGGTCCTTCCCCGATTGCACCTTGTACCTACACCAATGGTCCCGTACCTACTCGTCATAACTTTGGTGGTGCATTTTATGTTTGTATTAGGAATAGCGTCGTAAGATCGGTTTTACGTAACTCGAGTGTGGTGTAACCTGGGGATCGCCTGTACTGGTATGCGCAGTATAATGTCTGCATTATGTTCTGTGAAACAGGATGTTGACCAAAATGGATTTTATACCATTAACAAATAGCACATTTTTGTTTTAAGCAATACAGTTCATTAAAACACAATATGAAATCATTTAGTATTGTACTGAACAATTCAGTTAATTGTTTTCTTTGTATCTTTTATAAAACTTGAAACATTTACTGAAAACGAGAATGGAACTCTCTTGATGCATGTCTGCCCTTATCTTGAGGGATGGATCTAGTTGAACTATGGTTGAAGGGTATGAGGTACATGGTATGAGTTGGGCCTTCAGGTAGGAGAAGGCTGATCCATTCTTTGCTTTTTAGGCAACGGGTATAACGATGCATGGAGATGCAAGAATGGGACGATGCGCATCATCAAGTTGGATTGTGTTGCTGTTTATTACGGCATCAGAGTGCGCAGTCATACAGTACGTCATGGTAGCGCATACGCATACAGGTAGTCTGCATTTTACGATGGTCCAATTTAAGAGATTTTGACAAGGAGAATTAGATAACAAACACACATCTTCAGCAGAAACCATACTCTGAATTTGAATTTCTTTTTCCCACAGACAAGCGATATGCAGTATGATACTCTCCTGCAGTCAACTGTGCTAAATGAGGAAATCGGCAGTGTTTGACGTAGGGAGACACATGGTAGGGGTGATGAGCCCTGGGAAATGTAATAAAAAAAGACATTGTTTGCGATAATAATCATTTTGTTTTTGTTTTCTCTGTCTTTTATAAACTTGAAACATTTACTGAAAACAAGAATGGAACTCTGCCTTTTTAGACTGCAGTGCTGTTTTCTGTCAGCAGGTGTTGCAAGGGTTTGTTTGTACTAGTTTTCTGTCATTCAGACATGAATAAGCAATACCGTGTATATAAGACAGATTTTTATGTCCTAATATAATTCTTAAGACATGATACTGTTTGTTTTGAACCAGGGATGCCCAAACTTTTGCATATGACCAAGAATTAGAAGCATGTTACTAATCTTTCTATGTGTTTGTAGGTGAGATCTTTGCAGCTTCGTACATGTTTGGGTTCTCTGTAATAAATCACTGCAATTAGCAAGAGAAAGGAAGAATGACAGCACAGGACAGCAGCAGGAACAATACACTGCTCAAGCACAAAAGGGAGTGAGGGAACGGAGGCAGCCATGCAAGAGACAGATAGGAAGACAAGGTGAGAAAGAGTGCAGTCATCTCTCTCCCCCTCTCCCCCTCTGACTGTGGCCACTAGAGAGCTGATTAAGGGAGCAGCCTTATCGATTTCTGTGCTTTGTGAGGAGGGCCAATGTGCACTTAGAACTGAAGTTTTTTTGGCAGGTTTGGGGCTGCAGGGCCAGGTTGCAGGGAAGGGTGTTGGGGGTTCATTGTTTAGGGCAGATAAGGTTGGGTGGTAGGTTTTAAAAGGAGATCGAGTCTTTGAGGGAATGGGGATGTGTAGAGTAAGTCTGATACAGCCGTCAATAAGGTTTGGGTGGTGCATGTTCAGGTTTTGAGGTGGAATGTTCTGTTGGATGTTTGGGGCAGGTTTGGCGCAAGACGAACCATCTGGAGGAATTTGACCATTCCCTCCATCTGAGGGCCACTTGTTTCTGTACTGGAATACTCTGAACTCATTCCTGTCAGGCCCTTCCCATATACAATCAGACCTCCTGCAAAACGATTTCAGGTCTCAATAGGATATCTGCGTTTCAGTCTATCCAAGCACTCAAGTTTCTCGCTTAGGAGGTGCTGAATTCAGTCGCCATTCAAAAACAGCAAGAGTTTTTTTATTCACTCAGGGCCAGCCAGTAGAAAGTCATTCCACCAAGAAATCTTGGATGCATGTCTTCCCTTATCTTGGAGTGGATCTAGTCCGAACTATGCTTGAAAGGTATGAGGTACATGGTAAAGTTGGGCCTTCAGGTAGGAGAGGGCTGATCCAATCTTTGCTTTTTAGGCAAACGGGTGTAACGATGCATGGAGATGCAAGAATGGGACGATGCGCATCATCAAGTTGGATTGTGTTGTACTTTACATTTCATTTACAGCATTTAGCAGAGACCCCTTTATCCAGAGCGACTTACAATTGATACAGTCCTTACAATCCAAGGGTTAATAGTCCTTGATCAAGGACCCAACAGTGGCACTTTGGCTGAGGTAGGATTTTGAACCCTGGACCTTCTGTTTCATAATCCTGCCCTTAATCACTAGGCCACCACACAGTGGCCACCACGGTGTTGTTGTTTATTACGCCATTCAATGCAATTGCATGATTTGAACATCAGAGTGCGGCAGTCATACGTACGTCATGCTCACAAATGCATACGGGTAGTCGGTGGCATTTTATATGATGGTCTAATTTATGAGATTTTGACAAGGAGAATTGGGTAACAAACACATCTTTCATCAGAAACCGTACTCTGAAGTTTGAATTTGTTCCTTTTTCCCCCCAAGACAAGCGATATGCAGTATGATACTCTCCTGCAGTCCCCTGTGCTAAATGAGGAAATCAGCAGTGTTTGACGTAGGGAGACACATGGTTAGGGGTGGATGAGCCCTGTGGAATGTAATAAAGAAAAGACGTTTGCAATAATAATCTTTTTTTTTTTTGTTTTTTTCACTTTTCTCTTACATTATATTATAAAATAAGCTTTATGTTAATGATTTTGCCAACTGTAAGTTTAATGTACTGTTTTTAAGCGTATGCTATGCTGTGATATAATACAGTACAGTGGTACCTTCGTCGTTTGCTTGGAACTTGGCACACTTGCTTAAACTTGTATGATTCAAAATCGTGATTCCATGATTCAGTAACGCAGCGATTCAGATTCTAAATTTTCATTGCTCAGTGAACAACCTCCACTGTGTTTATCCTGTTTTCCTATATATTACATCTACAGTACTGTATTTGTAGTGGCAAATAAGTCTCCATGGGTCCCTAAGAAAGTTAGTTGTAAGAGCCAACAAAGGGAAACGGGAATTAAATGTTCCAGAACACAGGCTGCCGTTAGCTTAGCAGTTTGCTAGCACCCTGAGTTCACCAATACACGTAGGTGTTTTGCTTTTACTTTTTGGGGGGACTTTCAATCCAACACTTTATTATAAATAAGCTTTGTGTTAATGATTTTGGCCAACTGTACAGGTTAATATAATTGTTTTAAACCATTAACTTTCTTCTTGTCATTACATAGGCTCTGCTATTACATACCCATGTAACAATTTTCAAACAAATTTTGTTCCCAGTTGTTAAGTGTGTTTTCCTGATTGTTTTGTACCCTAAATGAATAGAAAAAAGTTATTATTCCCTGTAAACTTTGCTTTTTTTTGTGGTCCAGCACAATGATATTTGAAAATTGATCTATTTTTAAGGATATTCGCCATATTTCAAGATACTTAAGACGCTTCTGGAGTTGTGAGAACTATCAAGAAGTTTCTAGAACTGTCCAGAATTATCTAGAACTTTCTGGGACTACTAACAGAATTGTAGGTAGCTGTATAATTAAAACAGTTCTATATAGGGCCACTATAGCCCTTCCCTGAGAGACGGAGAGACATGATCTAATTTTGATTGGGATTATGCATAGTAAGTAAGGCAACAGGGTCCCCCCCCCCCCCCCCCCCCCCCCTCCCACAGACAAAGGGGAACTGACCTATACAGACAGGTGTGACTTCATTCTCTATTCAGATTCTGATAGCGACAGTATTCAACACTTCAACCCCACACCCATTACAGGAGGCGCTTAGGAAGGGGACCCTACTTTCAAATGTATATCTTGTGTGTTTTACTCTGCTACCGGGTGAATCATTCCTTGCTCTGCTGAATCCTCAGTACACTCTTGTACTTGATACTGCCATGGAATAAAGATTTACATTTACATTTACCAGCCATTTAGGGCAGACCGCCCTTATCCAGAGCGACTTACAATGGATACAGTCTTACAATCCAAGTCAATTGTGGGTTAAGGGCCTTGCTCAAGGACCCAACAGTGGCAGCTTGGCAGAGGTGGGATTTGAACCCTGGACCTTCTGGTCCATAGTCCAGTCACCTTAACCCTAGGCTACCACAGATTGACCATTTTTATCGATTTTGGAGAGACAATCCTTTTTCCTTACAGTACACAGCAACTTAAGTCAATTTAGATGGCATCAAAGAGGTTGCATACATCCAGCAGACGCAATTTTGTTTATGTTATGTGGCCATTTTATAAAGACAAGAGCGAAAAGCACTCTGTGGAAGCATCTGCTAAGATGTGTGAGGCCTACAAAGCAATACTTCGGCATGCCTGTGTGTGACCTGTTTCTTATATATAAAAATTCATAATTTTTCGTTGCCGTGGTCACAAAAGCGAAGTTTATGATGAATGTAAGCAATGTTTTTAATTTGTGTTTTAGACAATAAGAAATTGGAATATAACATTAAAAAGCTGGGAACAAACTTGTGTTACATAGTGTTATCATTATAGATCACTCTAGCAAACACTCGTTAAACCTCCTCAGTTCATGATACATTTTACTTATGAAAATGGATTTGTTGCAACGTATCTCCATTGGAAATCAGGAAGGACCTGTGCAAATACAACTCCATTAATATGCATATAAGGCCTTTTTTAAAATGAAGTGAACTACTGTTTTGTTGTTTTAAAACTTATACAAGACAATCTGCATTTTGTTTTGCATTGTTTTACACTTCTTCTCGTCTTCTTCTTTTCGGCTTCTCTCTCCCCTTTATCAGGGGTCCCACAGCGAGTTAAACGTTTCCACCTCACCCTGTCCTCCACGTCCTCTACTCTCACCCCAACTCCTGCATATCTTCATTTACCACAACAAAATAACTCCCTCTTTGGTCTTCCTCTCCGTCTCTTGCCCTGTCACTCCATCTCTCCAACATCCTCCTACCAATATATCCACTATCCATCCTCTGCACATGTCCAAACCATCTCAGTCTTCCCTCTCGCAAAAATTTTTTGTCTCCCTCCCCCCCTTTTCCAACCTGTGCTGTCCCCTCTGATGATCTCATTCCTAATCCTGTCCACCATAGACACTCCTAAAGAGAACCTCAACATCTTAAGTTCTGCCACCTCAAGCCCTGCTTCCTGTCTCTTTGTCATTGCCACTGTTTCTAACCCATACACCAAGGCTGGGTCTCACTACTTTCTTATAAATCTTTCCTTTCACTTTTGCTGCGACCCTTTTGTCACACAGCCTTCTGACACTCTTCTCCACCCACTCCATCCTGCGTGTACTCTCTTCTTCACCTCCTTTCCGCACTCTCCCCATTTCCTTGGACAGTTTGATCCCAAGTACCTGAACTCCTTACCTTTGTGACCACTGATCCCTGTAGCCTGACTGTTCCACCTGCCTCCTTTCATTTACACACAGGTATTCTGTTGCATTGTTTACACTGATATCTTTTATCTAACGGGAAATCGAAAATTGTGTCAAAATAGAATTGTGAACTCAGTATCGTGAATTGAATCAAATCGTGAGCAGATTGAATCCTTACGCCCCTAGTAGGCAAGCATCAGTGTTTTAAATCTGCTGTGGGCAGCTACCGGCAGCCAATGAAGGGAACACAGCAGTGGGGAGTCATGGAATAACTATGCTAGATCGAAAACCAGGTGTTCTGCTGTAATATTGAATCAGTTGGAAGGGTTTAGACATAATAAGGCTGGACAAGTGCCCAAGCAGCGTAAATGGAAATAGATGGTAAAGATGTAGCTCACCACCAGCAGCCAGTCAGGCCGACAATCTAAACGCACTAGTTACACCCATCTCCCATTTTCTGAGCTTTAAACACAGCTCTGTTGAGCCAACTTCTCAAGACAAAGACATGACAGAACTTCTTATTACTGTCACCCAGATGGCGAAAAAAAACCTACCCTGGGCTGTCTGAGCCTCTCACTGTCTTCCACAGACGATTGACAACTCTTCAGCACTTTAACGAGCACTAACATTGCACTTGCCTCTTCTTAAAAATTCTTTAACTTGTACCAGTCCATTACAGAGCCCTGTAACTGCACCACCAGACCTTCGCCTGGTCAACCAGGCTCTTACCCCGAGGCCACAGGAGCTGCTACTTATTTGTACTGATGGATTTCTACAATGCAAAATGATCTTCAGTAGGATTTGCTGGTGCAGCAGGATGGAGATAATCCCTTGTCTGACCTCCCCTTCCCCAACAACACACAAGTGTGTCTGTGCAGGTACATGAGGTACAAAATTGTAGTGGGAAGGCTGAGGGTTAAATGAAGGTTTGGGTGTAGGATGGTGTTGTTGTAGTACTCGAGTCTGGTATCGGTCTCCACCTCATTTGGACTGGTCTCGGTGTAAGGTGGACTGGGAAATTGTTAACCTTTCTTCTGTCGTTGTTGAATACCAACAATACGTTCAAACAGAATAAATCAGTCCTTTCTTTACATGCCTAAATAAAACCTGCACTCAGATTGGCTAACAGAGAAAAGCAAGATACTGCTCTTCTCATTCAGTATCCAATAAATGAACACATTTTATTTGGAATAGTCTGACTTTAAGATTGTAACATCCAGTTGAATGTAAAATTTGCCAAATTTGAATAACAGACCTCAGAGACCTAAAGTTTGACTAAGACAATGATATAATAATTAATAATAATAATTTTTGTGTGGCACTGTCACCTCATAGCAAGAAGGTCCTAGGTTCATTCCCAATCTGGAGCAGTATCGGTCCTTTCTGTGTGGAGTCTGCAGGTCTTCCACGTGGGTTTATTCCGGGTGCTCCGCTCTCCTTCCACCGTCCAAAAATGTGCATTAATTGATTACTCTAAATTGCCCCCTGATCTTAGTGTGTGTGTGTGTGTGTATATCTAAATAAATTAAATAAACAATAATAATTTTAGAAAATATATTATTTTATGTTATGTTCATATTATGTTATATATCATGTATAATAAATGATAATGATTGCAAAGTGAATTACAAACTACTTTTTTCATGTTTTTCTTTGTATTCTTGTGTGATGGAAAAATCTTTATATGGTCTCAGTCTCGTCTCGATCTTAGGCATTCCTGGTCTAGGTCTTGACTCAGATTCCACTACTAAAATTCTCAGTCTTGATTTGGATTTGATGTGTCCTGGGCTCGGCCTCGACTCTGACTTATCTACTGAAAGTCTTGGTTTTGACTCTGAATCGATGTTTCCTGGCTTGGTCTTCACTCGGACTCTGTGTCCGTCTTGGCCCTGACCCAGACTCGGTATGTCCCAGCTCGGTCTTGACTTGGACTCGATGTGTCCTGGCCTTGGCCCTGACTCAGACTCAATGTGTCCTTGCTCGAACTTAACTTGGACTCTGTGTCCCGGCTCAGTCTTGACTCTGACTCAGTGGGTCCCGGTCTTGGCTCTGATCCAGACTCTGTGTGCCCATCTTGGTCTTGATCCAGACTTTATGTACCGGATTGGTCTTGACTCGGCTTGATGTGTCCCGGTCTTGGTCTTGACTCAGACTCAGCTCTAGTGGTCTTGGCTACAACACTACTGTAGGATAAGGCTTATGGGGATGTCGATGGTGGTTTGGAAGGATGTGGTTGTTTTGAGGGAATGATAAAGGTATGAAAGCAAATTGGGGCAGGGTTGTGTAAGGTGGAGGTTTGGGAGCAGGATTTGGAGGTCAGTGGAGGACTGGGGCAGGTATAGTCTAAAAAGTTGAGGTTTACAGCCCAGTTTGAGAAGTGGTGAGAGTTTGACAGCAGGTATTGCTGTTTAGGAGCAGGTTTTGATGTGGTGGAAGTTTAAGGACAGATTTTGGCCAAATGTGTTAAGACTGTTTGTTTTTGCTTTTGAGAGTGGGTTGATCAGGGGTGGAGGTTCATGGGTAGGTTAAGTTTGCAGGAAGGTTTGCTTGAATAGTCTGATGGCGATGTGGTTGTGAAGCATGTGTGTGTGTGTGTGTGTGTGTGTGTGTGTGTGTGTGTGTGTGTGTGTGTGTGTGTGTGTGTGTGTGTGTGTGTGGTTGGGGGTTTATTCCCCACGGCTCTAAGATGATGGAGTATGTGCAGCTTCAGTCAGACACTCTCGGCAATAACACACACACACTGCCATGCCTGCTTGCTCATTGGAGCGTGCGTAGAGTTGTCTGCAGATGGATGCTTATTGGGCCCCAGGGTCCTGCGGAGAGAAGGGCAAACATTACAACGGACTTCTCCAACAGACACACAGACACTTCAGAAAAGCAGGCAAATGCCAGCGCAGTGTGAGGCTGATTGGCTGTGAGTGTTTCAGTGTGCTTAGGTTAAAAGAAGCTCTGTGTGCTGTTAATTCAGCAGCGTGTCGGCTGAGTGATCAGTGTTTGAACTCCACACCCCTGTTCAAGGTGCCCTCAGCCCCTTTCTCAAGTGAGGCTCTCGGTTCAACGTCACATGAAAGCGTGCCACTATGAATAATCCAGTGAGCTGTCTGGGCTCCTTTGAACTTCTGAAGTAAATGTGTGACGTGATGAAAAGACAGGGGTGAGAAAAGAAAGTCTACCCCCCTCCCCCCTCCCAACACACACACATACACATATGCAATTACAAAACCCGATATTGTAAGGGCACACTGCACTAGCATGAGCCATGAGAGAAAGGTGTTAATATGCAAATAAGTAGAATAATGACAGTAATAATAAACACAACATTAACAGCAAAACTATATGTATTATGAATTTTATGGAAATTACTGTGATATTTAGAATGATATCAACAAAGTGTTAACGTGTGTGTGTGTGTGTGTGTGTGTGTGTGTGTGTGTGTCGGCCATAACATTAAAACTACCTGCCTAATTGTTAAGGGGGGCCTAGGGGGTGCACCGAAGAAGAAAATAAATAACGGACCCAAGTGCAAGAGGCACCGCGAATGCGCGGGAGAAATAAGAGGATGAATCCCCCCAAAAAAGGGAAAAAGAGATAAACTAAGGATCACACACGCTAAGTGTGCGTGTGTATGCTGAAAGCTGTCAGCAGTGGGATTCGATCCCAGGATCACAGTTCTCGGGGGCGGGAACGCTACCGCTGCGCCACGGAGCCTTTGATCAACAAATGATCAGAATAGGGCTTAAGGATAAGGGCAAACAAAGGAGTTGCTATACAGGCGCACTCAAACAAAAGTAATGATTGATATAAGAGCAGAGCACAAAAAAAAACAGAGGACTGGGTAATAACCCGCTTAGAATAAACTCCCAGCGCTATGTAAAGTACGTGAGGGAGAAGGGAGAGTGAGAGCGCTATGAATGTGTGTGTGTGTAGGGAGAAGGCGCTATGTGTGTGCGTACGTGAGAGTGGAGCTGGCCGCACATGCGCAGAGGGCCGTCAGACCCAAGCGGGACCAGCACGAGCTGTGTGAACGCAAACGCGTTGCGTGCGTCCGAGAAGCCGGGAAGAAGGAGATGGAACTCGTCTCCAACCGAACTGGGGAAAATGAACTGAGTAGGATAACGCAGGAGCGAATATCCAACGGGAAAAAATGCGCTGCGGGCACCAATAGAGGAAGCAGGAGGAGGGGATATCGGGCACAGAGGAAGCGTATAGAGGAAGGTAAGTGGCGTTACCAAACTTTCCCTTTCCTACCAACTAAAGCCCTATCAATTACCTCAAGCCTTTTAGCTTTATGAGATCCCGCCTCCTTGATGAGACGGGGCCACCACTGTCCTTAACCGGCAATGTAGAACGGTAACGCCGTGAGGGAAGCTTCGTGATAGCGACATGCGAGTGAAAGCTGAGAGAGCGCGGTAGGGACGCTCTTTTTATATGCGTCGGCCGCAGCATTTAGCGGACCCGCGGCGACCTCTAGTGGCGGGAATGCACCCTCTGATAGTACCCTCTCCCCTAGGAGCGGCTCCTGACGCCCCCAAGTCAGCGGCACGACACCTTCGGAAATCGCGGACGAAGGCTTGGTCCAGGATGTGACGTGCAGAGACCCACAAACGTGTCCGGCCGAGGAAACCCCCATGTCTGCCTCCTGGCGAGGGAAGAGGGGAGGTTGGAAGCCAAACTGGCACTCAAACGGGGGCATGCTCCACCCACGTGGAGGGGTTACCCGCTGTCAGACACCGGAGCAAACGTGCCAGATCCTGGTTAACCCGCTTCGTCTGGCCATTAGACTCTGGGTGGAACCCCGAGGAGAGGCTGGCCGTGGCCCCAACCAAGCGGCAAAAAGCCGTCCAAAAGCGGCTGACAAACTGGGGACCGCAATCAGACAGCAGGTCTCGGGGGAAACCCATGGACCCGAACAATGTGCCGGAGGATGAGGTCCGCCGTCTCCTTGGCAGAGGGCAGTTTGGGCAATGCCATGAGCTTGCACCCCTTTGAAAAGCGGTCCACAGCAACGAGGACAACCGTGTTGCCTCTAGAGGGGGGCAAGCCCGTGACAAAGTCCAGGGAGATGTGCGACCACGGGCGTGTGGGAACGGGAAGAGGCTGAAGAAGGCCAGGGGGTCTCCTGCAAGGTTTGTGCCTGCAACAAGACCCAGGAGGCCACAAACTGCCTGACGTCGTCCTCCATGCGCGGCCACCAGAAGCTCTGCCGGAGGAGCTTATAAGTGGCCGTGCGCCACGAATGACGATTCATGCCCCCAGCGCATCACCCCGAGGGCGAGCGGAGGCAAGAACGAACCTGCGACCCGGAGGGCCATTGCCGGGATCAGGTTCGCAACGAAGTGCCTTAGTGACCACATCGTCGATGGCCCAGGTAAGGGCTGCAACTACCCAGGGCGCCGGGAGTATGGGATCTTGGACGGGGATAGAGTCCGAGGGATCCCACTGCCTGGATAAGGCATCTGCCTTGGCATTTTTGGAGCTCGGCCAGAAGGTGACCGTAAAGTCGAACCTGGCCAGCATTAAGCCTCTTGGCCTGTTGGGTATACGCCAGGTTCTTATGGTCCGTCCACACCAGGAATTGGGTTTTGGCACCTTCCAGCCAATGATGCCAGCTTCATGGCCAGGAGCTCCCGGTCCCCAATGTTGCGCTCAGCGGGGGATAAACGTCGCGAAAAGTAAGCGCACGGGTGGAGCTTGCGGTCCGGCCCGGTGCACTGGGAAGGACGTCCCCCACGCCGATATCGGATGCGTCCACCTCGACGATAAATGGTTCCTCAGGATCAGGGAACCTGAGAACCGGGGGATTAATGAGCCGGTCTTCGATTTCCCGGAATGCACGGTAAGCCTCCGGTGTCCAGCGGAAAGACCCCCGAGAGACAATAAAGCCCAAAAAGGCCACCGAAGAAACGTGGAAAACCGACTTGTCAAGTTTGACGTATAGTCGGTTTTCCAGGAGTAATTGCAACACCCGGCAGACATGACCGATGTGTTTCTCGAGCGTACGGCTAAAAATAAGAATATCGTCGAGGTAGACGAAAATGTACCGATCCAGAGCCTCCCGGACCACATCATTAATGAACCGCTGGAAGACGGCCGGGGCGTTCATCAAGCCAAAAGGCATCACCCTGTACTCGTAGTGCCCGGTGGGTGTCAAAAAGGCCGTCTTCCACTCGTCCCCCTGCCAGATGCGGACGAGGTTGTAAGCGCTGCGGAGGTCCAGCTGGGTGAATATGCTGGTTCCCTGAAGCGCCTCGAACACCGTCGCCATGAGTTGCAGGGGGTAACGGTCCTTAACGGTGACCGCATTGAGGCCCCGGTAATCAATGCACGGGCGCAGGGAGTCGTCCTTCTTGGCGACAAAGAAGAAACCCGCCCCCGCCGGCGAGGAAGATGGCCGGATGAAGCTCTGCTGGAGCGCCTCTGCGACATACTGTCACATGGCCTCCTGCTCAGTGCGGTTCAGGGAAAAGAGCCTTCCCCGGGGAGGGGCCGCACCAGGCAGGAGGTTAATAACGCAGTCGTATTCCCTGTGCGGCGGAAGGGTCAGAGCCGTGCATTTGCTGAACACCACCCCCAGATCCCTGTAGGGTTCAGGGACGATGGATACGTCGGGAGTACCCGGCTGAGCAAGAGTCCGGGGATCGAAGGTGGACTGGGAGATCAAACAGGACTCCCGGCATCGAGGGGCCCATGCATAAATAGACTGGGTTTGCCAGTCGATTCGTGGGTTGGGGGCTTTTAACCACGGGTAACCCAGGACCAGAATGGAGATTAGGCGTGCGTGTAATGAAGAAAAAGATCCTCTCAGAATGAGGGCCCATCTCCAGAGTGACGGGTAGAGTCCTGTGAGTAACAGGCCTCCCCCAGGAGCCGCCCATCAAAGGCTCTGAGAGGCTAAGGCCTGGAGAGACTCTCGACGCGAAGACCCAGGCGTCGTGCAAGAGCCCCATCGATAAAGTTACCCTCGGCCCCCGAATCAATATAGGCAGGGAGACGGGCCCAGCCGCCCCCTTCTGACAAATGGCAACCGGGAGGGTGAAGCCGGACAGGGAGCGAGTGAATGGGCCTAGGACCGGCCTCCCTGACTGCACCTGGCCCTTACGTTTCCCGCTCCAGCCAGCCCTCCCAAGCTCCATGGGCTCAGGTGCGAGGGGCAATGGAGTCACGACCGGACCATGCCCCGTAGGAACGATTGCGGGAACCCGCCCTTTTGTGGGCCCAGCTCGAGGGGAGAGAGATGATATAGGCCACGCGAGAGTGCGGCGTGGGGTACTGGGAAGCCCGCAGCTCAAAGACGAGAGAGCACTGCATCAAAAAATCCCTGCAGCGCTCAGGTTCACCCCCGAACCTGTCAGGGGCGGTGACGGGAGAGTCACCCACGGGGGCGGTGGGGGAGGGATTGGCGGGGGAGTGACCACCTGAAATTCGGAGAGCTTGGCAGAAAGCTCCTTGATTGCGTCAGTGAGGGCCTCAACCTGCTGGGTGAGAAGAACAAGCTGCTGCTCGTGGCGCCCCAAGGTGGCGCCATGATGGCGGAGAACGGCAGCAGCTGGGGGAGGGGCCTCTGCTGGGTCCATACTGGGTACTCTCTACTGTTACGGGGGGCCTAGGGGGCGCACCGGAGAAGAGAATAAATAACGGACCCAAGTGCAAGAGGCACCGCGAAAACGCGGGAGAAATAAGAGGCTGAATCCCCAAAAAAAGGGAAAAAGAGATAAACTAAGGATCTCACACGCTAAGTGTGCGTGTGTATGCTGAAAGCTGTCAGCAGTGGGATTCGATCTTAGGATCACGGCTCTTAGGGGCGGGAACGCTACCGCTGCACCACGGAGTTTTTGATCAGCAAATGATCAGAGGAGGGCTTAAGGATAAGGGCAAACAAAGGAGTCGCTATACAGGCACACTCAAACAAAAGTAATGATTGATATAAGAGCAGAGCACACAAAAAACAGAGTACTGGGTAATAACCCGCTTAGAATAAACTCCCAGCGCTGTGTAAAGCGCGTGAGGGAGAAGGGAGAGTGAGAGCGCTATGAATGTGTGTGTGTGTAGGGAGAAGGCGCTATGTGTGTGCGTACGTGAGAGTGGAGCTGGCCGCGCATGCGCAGAGGGCCAGACCCAAGCGGGACCAGCACGAGTTGTGTGAACGCAAACGCGTTGCGTGCGTCCGAGAAGCCGGGAAGAAGGAGTTGGAACTCGTCTCCAACCGAACTGGGGAAAATGAACTGAGTAGGATAACGCAGGAGCGAATATCCAACGGGAAAAAATGTGCTGCAGGCACCAATAGAGAAAGCGACCGGAGCGAGGAGGGGATATTGGGCACAGAGGAAGCGTGTAGAGGAAGGTAAGTGACGTTACCAAACTTTCCCTTTCCTACCAACTAAAGCCCTATCAATTACCTCAAGCCTTTTAGCTTTACGAGATCCCGCCTCCTTGATGAGACGGGGCCACCACTGTCCTTAACCAGCAACGTAGAACGGTAACACTGTGAGGGAAGCTTCGTGATAGCGACATGCGAGTGAAAGCTGAGAGAGCGCGGTAGGCCGGTGCTAAGGACGCTCTTTTTATAGGCGGTCGGCCGCGGCATTTAGCGGACCCGCGGCAACCTCTAGCGGCGGGAATGCACCCTCTGATACTAATATTGTAAATGTTTCACTTGCAAAGCTAAGACAAAAAAAAAAGCTCTGACCTGTAGAGGTATGGACTCCACAAGACCCGTTTTCTGTTGTATCTGGCACCAAGCAGCATAAGCCTTAAGTACTGTATGTTGTGAGCTGGGGCCTATATGGATCGGACTGGTTGAGATCTGGGGAATTTGGAGACCAGGTCAGAACACTGAACTATTTGTCATGTTCCTCAAACAATTCCTGAACTATTTATGCAGTGCAGTGTGGCAGATGGCATTATCGTGCTGAAAGAGACTACTGAGATTATAGTATACTGTTGCTATGAAGGGGTATACAGGTAGTCCCTGATTTACAATGGGGATACATTCCAACTAATTTATTGTTAACCAAGGAGTTTAATACAATATATACTGTATATTTCATAGCATAACTACCTTAAAGATGCTTAAAACATGACTGCAACATTGGCTTTTACCCACTACATTTCCCAGTGCTCATCACTACCGCCACGTGACTCCCTACATCAAGCACTGATGAGTACTTCATGAGAAGAACAGGAGTATTGTATTGTACAGCATACCTTAAACATGCTTAAATGACTTGCATTAAACTACAGTTGTGCAAAATTATTACCATAAGCTTATTTTATAATATTAAAAGTATTGAATAGCTTGTGTACTTTATTGAATAATGTATTGAAAATGAGCAACAATGATTATTGTTTCCCAACGCTCATCACTTCTACCACGTCTCTACTTCACTCACTACAGGAGATTAGTGAGAGGCACATTAGTGAGAGTGCAGCAGAGTATCACACCGAGTATTGCTTGCCTGGGCAAAATTTAGAATTTTAAATTCAGAGTATGGTTTCTGCTAAATGTGTGTTTGTGTATTCTTGGATTCCCATCATATAGTCGAAATACCTTAATTGGGGCCTTCGTAAAACAGGGAGTACTTGTATTTGGTCTGTAACAGTGTATAGGTAGGTTGTACGTGTCAAGTAACATCTACATGAATGCTAAAACCCAAAGTTTCCCAACAGCACATTACCCCTCTGTCTCTGAAGGCTTGCTTCTTTCCACCTTGCGGACTTCACTGTCACATAGTCATTGGTCCCCCACAACCCTGAATTGACTTAAGCAAGTATAAAAAACATGATGTGCATGCAGGACTACCACTGAGAGAAGAGTTGTGCTAGAACATGTGAGAACATTTTTAAAAAATAAAACAGTCTGTTAGCTGTTACAGTTTTCATTTGGAAGACTGTGATTTCTGCTCAGGAAGATGTTCTAAATATTAAATGACAGGTTAGGAATGGTCCAATATGTCCAATAAATACTCTTAAGGTGTCTAAAACACACAGCATGTGTTCAAGTTTGGCTACTGTGAAGATCATGCCAAAACCTTTACTACATTTTGTAGCCGACTTTGGAATGAATACACTATGTGCAAAGTATCTAAACTACTATGTGACTAGTAATTTTTGGTCAATGTCCATTTCGGTCAGCTTCCAGTTCCACAAAACGCAATGCAGATGTTAAACGCTGCACAGCTGTATTGCTTTATTGTACCATCAAACAGCTGTTCAGCTTCCGTTTCTTCATTGACTATGAGACACTGACTTCCAGGATTAGTTTGATACATAGTATAACCAGATAACAAAGTGCTCATTTCTTGAAATGCTTCTTCTTCTTATCCAAACATGCATTTTTTTATATTACATATTTCACAATTTGACTTGTGATGACATTGCACTTGAGATTTTCTTTTGATAATCCTCCCTTGTAGATTATGTTTGTCCAAGGATCACAGCACCCATTCCAGCCCAGCTTTCCATCAAGTACTTGGCAGTTAAGTGAAGGTTTTGACTTGCTTACCTGACCAATTTATGAGCATTATTAATTAAGTTATATAATGATCTACATCTGCTGTCACCTCACTGCTCCAGCGTCTCGGGTTTGATCCTGAATTCAGACTCCACCTGTGTGGTCTCCCCATATTCGTGTGGGTTTACTCTGGGTGCTCCGCTTTCCACCCACATTCCAAATGCATTAGGTTAATTGGTGCTTCTAAAGTGCACTTAGTGTGAGTGTGTGTGCACTACGATGGATTGGTGCCAACTATCCTGCCACCCTGTCTAGGATTAAGAAGATAAGAAAATGAATGAATGAGTAAATGATATATACTGTACATTTCAATTAAATTCTTAGACCTTATCAGAAATGTCTAGTGGATATCTGGAAAGGTGTCCAAATCATTTGACCAGAAGGTCTAAGGTTGTTTGCATGTCGCCTCTCGTCTCTGTTGCCGTGATAGCTTTGATCGTTTTAATTGATGCCCCAAGGCTTTCTCACTAAACTTGCGACTGCTGCGATGATCAATATTAAGGTATCATGTCCCAGCACTCATAACTCGGCGTATTAGACAACAGGCAGAGGCAGGGTCATAAGAGAATAAATAGCAGTCAGAGTGGCTAATGATCCATCATCCCAGACGAGCTCTGACACCCTGGAGCTTCACCCACTGACAGTGCCATTAATAAACGCCGCTCGAAACGCGATCGATCGCTCTGATGAATGATCACAGCCACAAATACTATAAAACACCTGGCCATCAATCCAGCAGCACACACACCCCAGAGTAGCTTACACACCACATTCAAGACCATAACCAAAGTATTTAATGAAATTCTTTAATTTACCGATTTTGAAGGTACATGTCACGGTGTACACAGTTGTATGAAAAGGTGTAGTAAAAGTGAGTGTTGACTAATCACGACTGGTGTTAATGCTGTTTTCACATTAAACTTGACAAGTGGTGGACAGAGTAATGGCTATCTGTATCAACATTAACATCAAATAGCTATTAAGACTAGTGATACACTTTACTTCCAGAACATCGTTAATCCTTTCGAAATGTCATTCAAGTCCTGAATAGTTGATGGTGGAATGTTGGACTATTCCTCATGAAACCTAAGAACGAAAGCCTGAAGGTGGATATCTTCTTCACTGTTTGTGTTCCAGAACTCCAAAGGCTTATTAAGGCTGAAATCTGGTTAATGACGAGGCCATGAAACACAATTGTGTTACCACTCAATTTTGGAACTTTTTGGAATTTTTTTGGGAGTTTAGTGGAAGCGGAAGGCAAGACGCGAAAGCCAGCAAACCACATAGAAAACATTCTATAAAGTAAGAACGGCATAAAACACTTCTGTGCAAAAGTTTTAGGCCACTTAGATTAGATCGACCACTGTTTTAGCCATGATGTAATGACCAAATATACATGTAATTATTTCTGAGTATCTATCAGAATACAACTAGAAACCACTTTTTCAAAAGGGAACAGGGTGAAAAGACTAAGATATGCTAAAACTCAGAAAGACTGGAATGAAGATCAGTAGGAAAGAGTATGATGGAGTGACAAGTCCAAGTTTGATTTTTTTTTGGTCTGATCATTGACAGTAATAATAATAATAATAAGCTTTATTTGTATAGCACTTTTTCAAACAACGTTTTACAAAGTGCTTTACACGAGCAGAAGTAAAAACAAACAAATACACAGAAGAGCAATAGACAAAAGAATACATAAGAAGAGTAAAAAAAACACAGGGTGAAATAAAATAGAAATGTTAAAAAATGCAGTTAAAATCTAAACAGATAAAACATTAGTAAAAAGCCAATCTAAACATGTGTGTCTTAACCCTCACTTAAATACAGTGGTATGAAAAAGTTTGGGCACCCCTGATAATTTTCATGATTTTTCTTTATAAATCATTGGTTGTCCAGCTCAGCAATTTCAGATAAATATATCATATAGCAGATGAACACCGTGATATTTGAGAAGTGAAATTAAGTTTATAGGTTTTACAGAAAGTGTGAAGTAATTATTCAAACAAGATTAGGCAGGTGCATAAATTTGGGCACCCTTGTCATTTGAATACCTTTAGCACTAATTATTGGAACACAAAATTTGTTTTGTAAGCTCATTGACCCTTGATCTACATACACAAGTGAATCCAACTATGAGAAAGGGTTAAGGTGGCCAATTGGAAGTTTTTCTCCTCTTTGCATCTTCTCTGAAGAGTGGCAACATGGGAAGTCGTCCGAGCGCTCTTTTTGAGAAAGGGGTAGTTGGTGGCCAATTGGAATTTTTCTCTCTTGCATCTTTCTCTGAAGAGTGGCAAACATGGGAGCCTCAAAAAACTCTCAAATGGCATGAAAAACAAAGGTTGTTCAACATCATGGTTCGGGAAAGGGAAAAAGATCCTCAGAGATTTTCAAGCTGGTCAGTGTCCATGTGAGGAACATAGTGAGGCAATGGAAGACACAGGCACAGTTCTAGTTAAGGAAACTCCAAGTGGCAGACCAAGAAAAATCTCAGCATAGGCAGAGGCGAGGATGGTGAAGAACAGGTCATAGTCAAGCCACAAGACCACCATAAAGACCTAATACAACCTCATCTTGCTGCAGATGGTGTCACTGTTTCATCGTTCAAACTATTACAGCTCACTTGCCACAAGGAGAGGCTGGATGGGATGTGAGTAATGCAGAAGAAGCCTTTTCTGCGACAGCAAAACAGAGTCACTTGAGGGTGCTACAAGCCACATTTGGACCAATCCCGTCTCATTTTGGATTAAAGGCATGTGTACTGATGAAACTAAATGAGTATTGGACATAACAAGGAGCCGGAAAAGAACACAGCCATCCCAAGAAAAACACTGCTACCCACATAAATTGTGGGGTTCATCCATTTGCTGTGGGGACTGTGTGGCCAGTGCAGGGTACAGGAATCTTGTTTAAAGTTGAGGGTCGAATGGATTCCAGTTAATTATCTCCAGATTCTTGAGAACAATGTTCAAGGAATCAGTGACAAAGTTGCACCGAGGCCAACGACCCCAAACCCTGCTCATAATCTACTAAGGCATTCATGCAGAGGAACCAGTACAACGTTCTGGAATGGCCATCTCAGTCCCCAGACATGAATATTACTGAAAATGTGGGCTGTCCATGCTTGGAAACCATCAAAGATGACTGAACTGGAGATGTTTCTAAAGAAGAATGGTCCAAAGCACCTTCAACCAGAATCCAGACTGGAAGCTGTAGGAAGCGTTTAGCGGCTGTTATTTCTACAAAATGAGGATCTACTAAATATTGATGTAATTTTTCTGCTGGGGTGCCCAAATTTATGCACCTGCCTAATTTTGTTTGAATAATTACTGCACACTTTCTGTAAATCCTATACACTTCATTTCACTTCTCAAATATCACTGTGTTCATCTGCTATATGATATATTTAACTCAAGTTGCTGATCTGAACAACCAATGATTTATAAACTAAAATCATGAAAATTATGGGGTCCCAAATTTTTCATTACCACTGTATGTTAGATCGTCCCGAGCCATCAGGTCATCAGGAAGGAGCGTTCCAAAAGGTTGGGGCCAGTAAGAAGAAAAGTCCACCTCTCCACTCTATGGTACGGGTGGTCGGTTTAAACCAGCATGTTCCTGTAGCGATCTGAAGGGCCCTCGGTGGAAAAGTGTACATAACCATCAGTGCAATGAGGTACTGGGGGTAAGCCAAACCAAGGAGGCATTTAAAAACCAGTAAGAGAATCTTAAAATCAATGATTTTACCTGAGAAAATGCCTTCTTTTAATTGATCTAACCAGGATCACAACTTTACTGAAGGTAGTGTTTATTTGTAAAATCTCAGAACTCATTGTAATCAAGTTTATTCCTGCAGATGTTCTCTTCAAATAGACAATGAACAAAATGTCAAATGTTTAACTAGGGGTACCTAAACTTTAGCACGTTAGATGAAGTCACTTGTTGAAAGGTGGTGTAATGTGAGGCCACCCATGGTCTGATCACAGACCCAGCCCAGACCCTGAGGAGCACTGGAGACTGTGGAACTGCCGATGTGTTAGGCTGGACTTGGACTGCCTGCAAATTGAGTTGCATTATGGTTCCTGGCACTATGGTTAAATCAAAGTTATGTCGCAGACACCTCAAAGTTCAGCTCTCGATTCAATGGCACTGCACATCAGGGGTGCCCCCACATTACAGGCGCCATCCAATTACAGGGTCATGTTGAAAGTCACTGAGCTTTAACACTTGATGCTAAAGATTTTATTTACCTACACAAAGAATGAAGATGAAGAGAGAGGAGAGAGAGAAGAAAAGAGAGTTTGTATCCTTGTGAGGTCGGTGCATTTAGAAGCACCTCCTGTAGATAATGAAGGCGCCAAGCTTGTACTTCTACAGGCTGACACACATCTGCTGGAAAATGGAGAGTGTATGCCAAGGAGGAGCCATGACCCTGATCCTCAAGGTTGGATGAGTGAGTAAGACAGTATCCTTCACACGCTCAACGATACCAGGGAACGTGGTGGTGCCGCTGGACAGCACTGTGTTGGCATACGGATCCTTGCAGATGTTCATGTCAGGCATCATGATAACTTGTGGATATCGCAAGAACCCAGCACTGAAGGCTAGGAGAGGGACTCGGGGCAATGGAAGCTCTGGTCAGCCATGGTACTGACCTGGCTGTCGGAGAGCTTATCGCTTTTCTCCAGGTCGCCACTGTGAGGAGGACCGGGTGATTCTCAGGGGCCTTCTGTCAACACCTAGGCAACATGATGCACTTCTTCGACCACCAGCTCTCCGTCAAGAGCTTCTGTCATCACCTGGGCAACATGACACTTTTCTTCCGCCCCCAGCTTTCTGTCACGCCCTTCTTTGACCACCTTGGCAATGTGACGCTCTTCTTTGGCCATCAGCTCTCCATTATGCCCTTCTGTCACCACTGGTCAACGTGGCGCTCTTCTTCGGCCACCAGCTCTCCATCACGTCCTTCTGTCACCACCAGGGCACCAGGACTCTCCTCTTCCACGACCAGCTCTATCATGCCCTTTTGTCACCACTGTGACTGTCCTCTTCCGTTATCAGCTCCTGTCATGCCATTCTGTCACCTGCTGAGCGACATGTTGCTTTTCTTTGGCTACCAGTTCTTGATCACGCCCTTCTGTCCCAACCTGGGCAACATGACATTCTTTTTCCTTCATCAGCTCTCCATCACGCCCTTCTGTCACCACATGGGAAATGTAACGCTCTTCTTCTTCCACCTCCAGCTCAGTTATAAGTCACTCTAGGTAAGGGTGGCTACTAAATGTAAATAAGGTTTTGATGTTGGAGAGTGGTGTTTTTGTTTCTCCATACAATGTTGCACTTAAACCCTAAAGTTTTGTTTGGTCAATTTGGCCATAAAATGTAAGATGATCGTTATGTATGCAGAAATATAGAAAAATTTTAACTGTTCACAAACGTTTGCGAAGCAGCACTGTATATATCAAAAACCTTTTTACTTAAGGTTTTGAATGCATTTTAAACTGTACTCTAGTTTCATCGGCTCCACGGCTTTTCTGCTTACATACTGTAGCCAGGGGTTTGCACCGACGTTTGGCAATGGCCAAAACCGTATCTCTCCAGCCCACGACAAGAAAAAAAAAAAACAAGCACATATGATTGGGTTCCTATCTGTGTCAAGCTTTTCCATAGGCATAATGATAAATATGTAGCTAAATTAATACTATGCCCAATCCTAACCTTAACCCCATAACCAAAACAAAAACTTTTGGCTCATTTATATTTTTTGGAATAAAAATGCCATTTTTGCATAAGAACGTTTAGAAAAATTCATTGATCATGAATTACATAGTAGTGAGTGGCAAAAGTATTGTGAACCTCTAGGTATTAGAGTTAATTGAAGGTGAAATGAGAGTCAGGTGTTTTTCAATCAATGGGATGACAATCAGGTGTGAGTGGGGACCCTGTTTATTTAGGAACAGGGATCTATAAAAGTCGGCTCTTCACAAAAGACATTTGTGGAAGTGCATTCATGGCACGAACAAGGAGATGTTATCTGAGGACTCAGAAAAAGAGTTGTGATGCTCACCAGGGGGCTGGAAAAAGTTATAAAAACCATCTCTAACGGTTTGGACTCCACCCATCCACACTCAGACAGATGTGTACAAATGGGAGGAAAATTCAAGGGGACCGTTGTACTCTTTCCGAGAGATGGTTTGACCACAAAGATCCCCAAGAGCAAGGCGTGTAAAGTGCGGATGGGTCACAAAGGGAACCCCAGGGAGCTTGATTTAAGCAACTGAAGGCCTCTCTCACATTGGCTAATATTAATGTTCATGAGGGCCACCTCAGAAGAACACTGAACAACAATGGTGTGCTATTTGGCAGGGTTGCAAAGGAGATGAAGCCACTGCTGTCCAAAAAGAACATCTGGTGACTTCGTCTGCAGTTGCTAAAAGATCATGTGGAGAAGTCAGAAGGGCTATGGAATGTTTGGAGAAAGGAAAAAACATGTGCATTCCAGCATAAGAACCTTATCCATCTGTGAAACATTGGTGATGGTAGTATGTCAGGTTTGGCCTGTGTTTGCTGCATCTGGACTCAGGACGGCTTGCAGTTATTGATGGACAAGATGTGTGCTGCAATTATATCAGAATCTAAAGGAAAATGGACAGGAAGTCATTGTGTCCAGAACTGAATATCAAGAGGAGGTGGGTCATGCAGCAAGAC
This sequence comes from Ancistrus triradiatus, assembly GCA_025084515.1. Classification (NCBI taxonomy): domain Eukaryota; kingdom Metazoa; phylum Chordata; class Actinopteri; order Siluriformes; family Loricariidae; genus Ancistrus; species Ancistrus triradiatus. The sequence goes on along the minus strand of JAJAGP010001820.1, from coordinate 43,867 downwards.
AACTGACCATAAATTGTTCTAAAAAAAAATGTTAAAAGAAGAATCCAAAGTTACATGGTTTTGGATAATGGCAACCTCACCAACATCCCAGAGTTGAAGCTGTTCTGGAAGGAGGAATGGGACTAAAATTCTCTCCAATGCGGATGTGCCAGGGAACTGATCAAGCAGCAGGAATGTTTAGCTGCATGTATTTGCTCCACAGGGGGCTTAATCACCGGATACTGAAAAGCCATAGGGTTCCCACATACTTTGCTACTTGATAATATGTAATATTGATCATTTTCCTCAAGGTTATATGAAAAGCCAAGTATATTACACTTTTGTACCATTGTTTAACTTGGGTTCTTTTTTATCGAACTTTAGGACTTGTTGTGTTGAAAAGTCTGATGATGTTTTAGGTCATATTTATGCATGAAAAATGTAGACAATCTAAAGTGGTTTAAGCACCACTGTTATACCACCTTTGTCTTGGCTTATTTATGAGGAACAAATGTCTTTTGTTGTTTTTTAGATATGATTTATGATTGAAAATACCGTAATTCGACTAGTACTTTGATGTGTTGACCAGTTGTTTTGTTACTCTCATGATTGTCACTTCTTTAATTCTGCTTTTTACAACATGGGCAAACTTTTACGTTTAAAAATATTTCTCTCTCTCTTTCTAAACTTCTTTATCAGTCCAAAATACTGCTTGTGTAGTTGTTTAACTGAATGGGTTAAGTTTGGGGTAGGTTAGTAGTAAGTTATGCTGAAATAATCCCTCATTATACAGTTAAGGTGCTGTTGACTGTGAACTCAGTCCACTTCTCCCTTGTCATAATTCATATTGATTATCGATCTGTTCCCCCTCATCTCCACACATGATACTGCCCATATTTATCTCTATCCTCTTCCAGATCAAACACCTTCTCAGCAGTGGTAGATACGCCGAACTGCTCCTGGGATGTGTGATATTTGACCTGCTTCCATGCCACGTGTGTATACAATACCTGTGGTATCGATCGTGCAAGGCTGCCTTCTATCCATCTAGTTGGGGGATCGACTGAGTGTGGATGATTGAATCGATTCGTAGTTGCTTGTTTCCAACAAGGCTTCAATACAGAGATGATTCCTGGTAATTAATTGAGCCGTGTGTATTTCTACAAACTTGTCACTCATTTGGGTAAGGTTGGGGGATTTATTTTCTTGGTCAGTCAAAATTTTACTCCTTTCTCAGAAACATAGTTCTGATTCATTTTAGTAAATGCTGATTTGAGTCTTCGCGAAATGGGTAATTCATTGATTTGGTTTTCAAGTCACATGCTGTCCTATATGTGTGGTCCGTTATTCAGGGAAGTTGAGGAGGGGAGGGAGAAAAGAGGGAGAGGGGAAGCGCGGGTTTTTGTCATACGTAGGTTGCAGCTGTACTTCGCTCTGTTCGTGCCCCCCGGCGCCTCTGTTGCTGGGGGTGGTTGATTTCGGCTTCCTGGGAGCCCTAGGTGTCCCATTTGGGGAGAAGGTTGTCTTGTGGGCGCTGTTTGTGGGCCAGGTGCCTGGGGCGACTGGGTTCGGGGGGAGGGGGGGAGGGGTTAGGTCTTCTTTTTTTTGTTGATTCTTTATGAATGTTAATTATACCTCAGAATCACTCTTGACACCTGAATCCTGATGGACACTGACTCATACCTTTCCTTCCCTCTAATCAGATACACAGGATCTCCCATGCGTTCCAATCTCAGCATGTTCCGGATCTTGTGTGGATCTCAGTTGTAGTCATACCTATAGATAAAGCTCTAACACACGATGGGGCCGCTTTACACAATCTCTGTATAATGTCTTCATCACCCCTATGAGAACCTATGAGAAATGTTTCTCTGACTTCATGTTGACAGGCTGACTGGTCATGAGGCATCACCCCTGAAACATCTGAGCATCATCCCTTTCCCTGGAAGCCACCCAGGTGCTTGTCCAGCCTCTTATTACACTAGTACCTTGGTTCTCGAACACCTTGTAACTCTTTGAATTTGGTTGTCAACGAATTTTGACTAGAAAAATTTGTCTCGGTTCTCATTGTTTGCCCAGTACTTGGCGCATTTGCTTAAACTTGAGTTGTATGAGTATGAGTTGAGCTGCGTGACTCGTTTCAGCGGAAACTCAATTCACGATTCAGTACACAATTCAGTTTTTCTTTATTTTTACATCTGCAGTATTGTATTCTTAGTGCAAAAAATCTCCGTGGGTCCTAAAAGGTTAGTTCATAAGAGCCACCCGAAAAGGAAACATGAATTGAATCCTCCAGAACACAGGCTGCAGTTAGCTTAGCAGCTATCCTTGCACCCTGAGTTCACCAGTGGAGTAAGTGTTTTGCTTTTACTTCTCACTAAATTATGACATTTTTCAATACTTTATTATAAAATAATTTGTGTTGATGATTTTGGCCAACTGTAGGTTAATGTATAAGTGATATAAGTGTTCATGTGTAATAGGCTCTGCTATTATACAGTATAAACTATAACTCATCAGTTCATGATATATTTAACTTGTGATAGATTTGTTGGGAACATATCCCCACTGTAAACCGTGGAGCCACCTGTACAATATAACTCCATTAATGCATATAATGTCTTATACAGTGTGGAGTTTCTGTGTGTCTGGAACGGATTCATTCAATTTACATTATTCCTTATGGGAGAAATTTGCTGGTACTCATTGTTTGCGGTTCTCGACAAGCCTTCCTGAAAGAATTAATGACGAGAAGCGAGGTACCACTGTATATCTACACTTGCATACTGCAGTGCAATCCCAAAAGTTTCAGAATGCAGCAGCACGTCCGGTTTTCAATTGACCGGTTCTCTTATGTCATCCCGCTGCTGTTCCCTGCTCTTGCTCCATGTAACTGCCCATGTTAGGTTAGAAACATTGACGTTCACGGTAATAAATGGCCAGCACCCCTCCTACCTGAAGACATTCATCAAACCCCACTCTACTTTTTACCAATGAGGCCGTGGCTTGAGTGGAAACAAAAGAAAAACAAGCATCAAGACTCTTTCTTTGCTTGCACCCCGGTGGTGGAATGAACTTCTCCTAATGTCCAAATAGCTGAATCTACTGCTGTCCTCAAATGGTGACTAAAAGCCCATCTTCATAAAACACTTGAACGAGTCTTGAGGTGTCCTTATCCAGAGCAACTTGGAATCAGTACAGTCTTACAAGGTCCAATCTAGGCAACTGAGGGTTAAGAGGTTTGCTCAAGGGCCCAGGAGTGGCAGCTTTGACAGGAGAGCAGCTTAAACCCTTCTGTCCAGTACTTTAAGTATTGAGTCACCACTAAGACTTACGATTTCTATATTCTTCCTCTCTCCTAGATGACCGAACCTGAATTTATAAAGTTCTGACTTGTGCCTTGAGTAGAACACACAAGATCTGGCTCACTCGTTTTGATCCATAACCATCTCCCCTCTGGATCTGCTAATCGCTCTGTTTCTGTTCATCCCTATTACCTCAAGTACAGTATTCTATAGACTAGACTGTGCTGAGGGACTGGCCTGAAAATCCTTTGCAGTTCATCTTGACTGGTTCTCACTAGTCATTCCACACTGAGCCTCATATTTGGTTTGTTTGTAGTCTTATTATCTTTGTTTTGGAACAAACAAAATAAAACCTCCTTAACACTGTGATGTTAAGGGTATTAGTCATGCTCAGGGCACGGAAGGACAAGGGAGACTGACATACACGCAAGTGACTGGGGTTTATTTATAATGAACATAGTAAAGAACACAAACAGACCAAGCAAACTTAAACTAAGGACGATAACAAGACAACAACTAGGCTAATGCTAACAGGTCTACAAACAAAGAGCTAACAAGCTAACAAACAAACACCAACAAAAGCGTAACAATCAAACAAAGCTTAAACATAGAACAAGTAACCAAAGATAAGAGACTGCACAAGGGAACTATGATACAAAGACAAAGAGCAGGAGACAGGAGCACACAGGAGCCAAGGAAAACCAGGGAGTGAAGGAGCCAGACAAGGAAATGAACAGTAAGATGGATATTTATAATAAAGGACAGCAGGAGGCAACAGCCCCACCTGCTGTTGAAACAGAAGACAGACAGGAGAAGATAAACTAGATTTGTTACAGGTATACTCAAATTATGTCGGGTTGCCTCATACCGTGCATGAGCATGATTATCCCCCTTTCCCATTCCCCCACTGGCCTGCGCTCACATTGCGCCGAAAAGTTCTGGACCTGTGCAAGTTTACATCTTCATGGTGCTACTGTTTTTTGTGGTGGAGAAAGCCACGCATGCACATCCCAGTGGACTTTGTGGTTGTATTTTGGGTACGCTGACACACAGCCCTCTCATACACCTTATATATTTATTTATTCTGTAACACAGCAAATTTTCTACATGTGCTGCACATATGAGAAAATTTTTAGCTGACGACATGTTGCCACCACCATGCTTCACAGTAGTTGTGGTATGGTTTTTTTTGGCTGTCCTGTGTTTTACCATAGCACTTGGATTTCAGGCTGAAAATGCCAATCTTAGTATTGTGTGATCCTAAAACCTTTTGCCACATGGCATCAGAAGTGCAAATGATACACACTTTTTCAGAAGAAACCTTTTTCTTGGCCCCTTGCAAACAGACCAGCATTGTATAAAGCTAATGAGATTGCTGTCACATGGACAGAATGACCAATCTCAGACATAAAGACTTGTGAGTCCGAAGTTACCACTGGCTACTTGGTAGCTTCCCTGATTAATAACCTCCTGTGTTGGACATAAAGTTTGGAGGGAAGGAACAATTTAGGCAGGGTGATGGTGGTGCCATACACTTTCCACTACATAATAATGGTCTGAATGGTACTCAGCGGGAAAGTTAAAGCCTCTGAAATCGTTTTGTATTTATGTTTTATATTATGCCTTTTTGAGATTTTAATCCCAGAGGCTTTTTGAAAGCACCTTTCCAACCACTTCCACATTTACTATTCACTACTAGTAGTGGAATCCCCAAGGAAGAGCCAGTTTTATTCTGGAGTAATTAAAACTTGCATACTTAATGGATATTGATCTTCAAATGACCATTAGGTGTGGCTTTTGTATGGCTGAAAGGAAAACCTGCAACCAGACCAGCCCTTTATGTTTAAGACCCTGGCTGAGTGTTATGAAACTAAGCAAATCCTGGCCTATCTATGTACGATACTGTATATAAAAGTGCAATGCCCTTTATTATCTGTACATCCTCAATACTGTGCCAGTGCAGTTCTTTATTCAGGTAATGACTTTCTGCCTGCATAATTACTCGACTGACATTTCAACCAGTGTTCAAGTTGCACTGCAGCTCCGTTGCTGAAGTAAAAGCTGAAAAAAGGAGGAGACGTGGGCTGGAGCTGATCGATATGAGGTAGCCTGCATTGTAATGCCTCGTTAATAGGCTGGAGTATTAATTATTCAGCAGAGGCCATTTTAGCTGCTCGTTAAAAGTGGCAGCTGCAAAGAGAAATATGCGCCGTTGTATGACATGTCCAGGGTCATTACAGAATCTCCACACACACCCACCCATCCACACACACACACACACACTGAGCACGGAGATCATTTTATCTGCCCAACTCCATGTACGTGTGTATGAGATCCTGGCTCTCCAGATGCGTATCAGCCCATCATCTAAGTCCCCATCCATCAATTCACACAATGGCACACGTTTAATGTCAGTGAAATAAAATTTCCCTGCATGGCCGCTCTGGTTCTACGTAATGCCTTCCCTCTCGTGACGGGATTCCTAATGACACCTCAGCAGCCTGGCCTACTAAATCGCTCTGACTTGATTTATTTCTGCCTCTATTGCCACCATACTGACACACATATCTGCAGTAGGATGCCAGTGGCAGGGAGCATCTGTTGGAGGATGCCCATGCCACACAGTGTTAGAGCCATGCAATCCTTGACCTGGCCAAGCAGAAACAAGCCCTGGGTTTGATTTCCTTTGTTTAGGACTACTTTGGTCTACTTTGTTTTTTCGTTTTAAGCATCAAGCATTTTATTTTGCATACTGTTAGCGCCACCAACACTGGCTATTTATATTGTCTAGTGTAGTGTACAGGTTGTGTTGTTGTAGTTCAACTATGTATTGCTTCTCGAGGTTCCTAAAACTCTGGCCTGAAAATTTTCTGTCAGTACACCCTAACAATTTCAGTGTACGTGTATACCCCCATTTTGTATACACGTCACGTGAGTCCCGCTGTGGCCTCACGGTTAAAGTCACGGACTTTGATGCTATCGTTCAGAGTTCGATTCCACGCTATGCCATCATTGGCCAAGCATTCATTATTTAGCACTCTCTCTTTTTGAGTATATTTAGATCATGATTTTGGTTCACTAAATCCATCTGGAGCTAACTGCAATTGGGTCCTAAAACCCCTTTCTTTCAGGGTTCGCTTTATACATTTACATTACATTTACAGCATTTAGCAGACGCCCTTATCCAGAGCGACTTACAATTGGTACAATCCAAGCAACTGTGGGTTAAGGGTCTTGCTCAAGGACCCAACAGTGGCAGCTTGGCAGAAGTGGGATTTGAACCCTGGACCTTCTGGTCCAGAGTCCAGTACCTTAACCGCTAAGCTACCACAGTCCCACCTTGGCGGACCCGTAACAACTATAGGCTCAGATATGATCAGAAGTGATCAAAATAAGAGATAATGCCATAAATAATAAACATTTATTAACAGATAAATAACTTTTTTGTACTGCTTGGTACTTTTACATAACTGTGACAAGCCCATTGCAGCACTAGGCAAAATTAGCATTAAGTACCATCAATATGCAGCTCCTGTGGCTTATAGGTGGGAACCAGCTGCTGGAAACAGCAGTTTCAGAGGAATTGCGATTGATCCTCCAGCTGGCCTTGGAACGTGAAGACCGGATGGTGCAGTACTGGCATCCCAACCATGGAGATTTGTTTGCTCCAAATGAAGTATGGGATGGGCTTCGGACCTCCTCATGACCCTGACCAGGATAAGTTAGGTGAAACTGGAGGCTTTCTCTTTCTTACCATCAGCACAGCATCTCATCACTACGGTAGTATAGTACTATCAAATGTCAACACAAGGATAGAAAAATCTGAGGTTTTTGTTGAACTGCAACTTTTGTTTTAAACCAAAATACATCTTTCTTTTGGCTACTAAGGTTAATGTGTAGAAGGATTATGTGTTGGTGTAGCATTAATAAGCTACAGTAATCGTTATGTAAATGGAAAGTTCCCAAAACATATGTTTACCAAGAGTGCGTGTGTGTGTGTGTGTGTGTGTGTGTGTGTATTTAATCAAACGCTGGAGAGGCCAAATAGTGGGGGATTATGGAAATCAGCAGGTGTGATTGTATGAGTTTTGAAGATGTTTTGGTTCTGCTTTGCTCCACACAGAGCAGGCAGCGGAGCTCAATCTCTCTATCTTTCTCTCTGTCCGTGGGCTGTGTGAGGTCTTTTATCATCTCGATTCGTGGATTGTGAACTCGGTGGGCCAGACGGTAGTGCCAGCCCTAATGAATGGGGCAGCCAGTGATGTGCAGCCACCTCAGGGGGGCCAAACGAGACAGCTATTTAGTGCCTGAACAAGACATATCGCTTTTCCTTTTATTGTTTCCAAACTGCACGAAGGGAGATAAAGCCAAGCCGGGCCAATCAGAGCGGAAAGCGGAAGAGGAATATCAAGTGGAGAAACCTCAAATGGAACCTCCAGGTCTATATCCATATATACACAGCTAGAGGTAGAGAGATATGTCTCAGACGCAATGAAATGTTTCACTGCTTTGACTGTGATTACAGTGTCATGCATAACCTTTCCCTCTGTGGGACATCCTTCATTCAGCCAGCAAGGGTTTTCTAGGATAAAAATGGAAAAGCCTTGATGTGGTGCCTATGTTCAGGCACCTTTCAGAACTGAAAATAACACAGAAACACAAAATGAAGTCTCTAGGTATATTTGTTTGTTCTATTTATCTTATGTACAGTCCTAGCAGTATAAGAACTGAATTGTTAGAAAGATTGTATGTGAACCTAATAAGTACTAAATTGCCTTGGTTATCAGTGGCTTATCTGTATTTTGTTGGTCCTGTCTTTGTGTCTTCAGGATGCCATTTATTTTACTCTGACTACAGCCAGCTCAAACAGCTATTTGTTGTATAAATAATCTTCTGACAGCTCAATCTTGCCTCGATTACCCATTTCTTTACTACTTCTAATCACCACCAAATCAGAAGTCAATGTTAGCACTAAACCTTTATTAATGGGCAAAAAGGATAAGGCCCAATACTGGTCAGTTTACTGTAAACTTGGTTCCAAATGCACTGTACTACCAGCACAGGACCCACAGCAAGTCAAATTTAATTTAATTTAGATGCTAATTATTTTATTTTTTTTTTACACCAAAGCATTGTCTCAAAGCAGCTTTACAACTATCTAGGCCCAAAGCTCTAACTTAGCTAGTCTGGGATGACAGTGGCAAGGAAGAAACCTTGGGAGGAGCAAGACTCAAAAAGGGACCCAACCTCCTTGAGCAGCCTAGGTTATATATGTAAGAATTAAACTAAAATAGCTATTTAATAAGTGTACAGTTTAAATGTGCGTGTGGGAGGAAACCGGAGTACCCAGAGTAAACCCTCACGTAGTCGGAGCTGTGGCGACAGTGCTCCAGTAATAAAAATAATAATAATCGGTAAACTGATTACGCTAAAGTGCCATAGTGTGTGACTGTGGGTACGAGTTTGTGAGCGTGTGCCCTATGTTGGATCGGTACCCTGTCTAGGATCGTTCCTGCCATGCTCCTTATGCTGCGGCTAGGTACCGTCTCTCCCAAAACCCTGACTAGGATTAAGCAGATAAGTAAGTGAATGAATAGAATAGATCAAATTTAAACTATAGAATATAAGACACTGGTATAGCTATAGTATTATACAGTGTATAGTATAGTATAGCCATATAGTATAGTATAATATAGTATAGCCATATAGTATATAAGACTAGGCCCTGCACACTTATTTTAGCAGATGTTATTGTGCCAGAATTTTGAGAACACATACATACAATGATTGGATATACACCCTACCTATCACCCAAACTGTGAATTGTCACTGTGATCAACATCATGTCTTTAGCTTATTTGTGAAGCCTTACACAAATTAAACCAGTTTATGGAATGTGCTTTGCTGTCACTTTGTCACTTTAGACCCACTCAATGCTTCATAATATGAAGCATGCAGGTATGAGATTTCCATAAACAAACAATGGCAATAGAATGTCTTGTACTGAATGCCTCAGTGACTCTCAGTATAACACTTTCATAGGTTTCCACCTCTGTCAAGTCGAATCATCGACGTTGTGCCCTCCCATTCTAAAAAAGGTCCATAAAGAAATGGTTTGTCAACTTTGAAGGAGAACTTTAACTCCATCAGTCAACATCGATCACCTTTATAAAGAATTGGAAGGCCAACAGTGAGCCACGGCTTCTTCTTTAACTTCAGGGTCTGGCCTCGTAGTTCCAACATCTAGTGAAAAGCCTTCTCAGAGGAGTAAAATCTAGATGTACAGCCATCTTTTTGGATGTAATCGTGTCCACATACTTTTGGTTGTAGGAGGTATGTTTATATACTGACTGGCACAGTAGATATCGTTGGTGCCTTTAAGCTTCAGGATCCTCAGCACCAGGGTTCAGTCCAAATCTGTGGCTTCTGTCTGTATTGATTTTGGCATGTTGGCAGGGTTTGCTTGACTTTACACTAGGAACTCTGGGTTTTTCCTTCCAGTAAGTTGCTTGACTAATTCAAAATTGATTTTGTGCTTACTATTGACAGGAAAACCAACAATGTGGGGCTGAGCAGCACAGACCAAGTCAACTCATTAAATCAAGGCTATCACTTCAGTAGATGTCAGAAGTATGAGAGCTTACCATAGGAGCTTACCAACCAGAGGACTTTGCCTTTTTATTTCCTTAGGAAAGAAAAACCTTCTCAAGTTCACACTGAGGTAAAAGTCCTACGATGATGAGAGGACAACATTAACATTTTTCAGGAAGTTTAGATACTGAGGCAAGAGGAGAGAATGGCAGAGAGGAGGAGACCGTAATGGGGTGAGAGAGAGGAGAGAGGGAATGCTGGCAAATGGAGAGATGCATAAAGAAAGACAGGAAAAAGACGGAGGCTGCCCGTGTCCTCGCTTCTCCTGGAGCGACGAACATATGTGGCCTGACAAGTTGACATTGCCGGTGGAGTGAGCAGAGCGAGCTCAGTGTGTGTGTGTGTCTTGACATCCACCGTGCTGACAGCCGATGGAGGAGATTAGCTTCACCCATGCTGACAACTGTCAGTCCCATATTACCCCATCGTCAGTCCTCCAATACAGCCCAACTGAATGCCCCTTCACTGTCCTCTGCTACACACACACACACAGATCTGTGTCCCACCTCGCCCACTTTTATAAAGACTCAGATGTGTGACAGGCCGTGACGTCCAAAACAAGGTCCTTTTCCAGATGCTATCATGTGTGAATATCACACACTTCAGCTACTTTAGCTTAAAACAAGCATAGATTCAATACTTGGCTTGAATGTCCCTTAACGTTGATAAAAGTACATTGCTTACAGATGACTGCCATTGACACGGTGATGACTGATAAAAGGCTCCAACTTCAGCTTAGTGGAAAAGGGATTTGAACTCACAACCATCTGCTGGTAGTGCAGAGCCTTACTTAGCCAGCACGGTCTCAAAGGGTTTCAGAAGTGAGTAGCACTGAGTGTGTTTACATGCACTTAATAATCAGATCATAGTCGAATTTCTGCAGTTATCTGATTATTCCAGTGGCCGCATATACAGTGTACTCCGATCTAGAAATCAGATTAAGAAGTTCAATAAAGGGAGCTGGATTTTATTCCATTAATCAAGTTACTCATAGCATGTATACCAGTTATCCGATGTCAGTCAGCACATGTGTGTGAGCCTGGCCCGACACGGTTCCCAGGTCTGCTTATTATAATAACTTGGCTTTATTTGGCCTCTTTTTGCCTCTTTTTACATTGTCTGGGTTTTCTCTCATGGGATCTGGCCATCATGGAATTAAATGTACTACGGAAGTAAAGGCAGCAAAACAGCTATGGAACACTTTGTGGAGACTCTGAAATGCAGTATTTACTCAAGAAGACAAAGAATTTGATTATTTAATATTAAACTTTGAAGTTACGTCACATATTTCTGTGAGATTATTGGCTGGTTGCAAAGTTGAAATCTGATTACTACCCCAGTCATGTAACGCCGGAGGTTTCCCATATCTGATTACTGTAGTGCATGTACAGTGGGGCAAAAAAGTATTTAGTCAGCCACTGATTGTGCAAGTTCTCCTACTTAGAAGGATGAGAGAGGTCTGTAATTTTCATCACAGGTACACTTCAACTATGAGAGACAAAATGAGAAAAAAAATCCACGAAATCAGCTCAATATTTTGTAACATAACCTTTGTTGGCAATGACAGAGGTCAAACGTTTCCTGTAAGTCTCCACCAGGTTGGCACACACTGTAGCTGGTATTTTGGCCCATTCCTCCATGCAGATCTCCTCTAGAGCAGTGATGTTTTGGGGCAACACGGACTTTCAACTCCCTCCACAAATTTTCTATGGGGCCTGAGGGTCTGGAGACTGGCTAGGCCAACTCCAGGAGCTTTGAATGCTGAATTTTTTTACGGAGGCCACTCCTTGTTGCCCAAGCGGTGTGTTTGGGACTTCATTGTCATGCTGGAAGACCCAGCCATGTTCCAATCTTTAATGCTCTCCACTGATGGAAGGAGGTTTTGGCTTAAAATCTCACGATACATGGCCCCGTTTCATTCTTCCCCTTAACACGGGATCAGTCGTTCCTGTTCCCCTCTGCAGAAAAAACAGCCCCCAAGAGCATGATGTTTCCACCCCCATGCTTCACAGTAGGTTTTATGGTGTTCTTGGGATTGCAACTCATCATTCTTCTTCCTCCAAACACCACAATTTTTTTTGTTTTTTTCCCAAAAGTTTCTATTTTGATTTCATCTGACCAACATTGGTATTCTCCTAATCCTCTTTCCTGGATCATCCCATATGCTCTTCTGGCAAACTTCAGATGGGGCCTGGACATGTTACTGGCTTAAGCAAAGGGACAACGTCTGGCACTGCAGGATCTGAGTCTCTCTCGGCGTAGTGTGTTACTCTATGATGGTAGCCTTTGTTACTTTTGGTCTCAGCTTCTCTGCAAGTTTATTCATCAGGTCCCTGTTCCGTGTAGTTCTGGGATTTTTTTTGCTCACCGTTTCTCGACTGATCATTTTGACCAACGGGGATGAGAAATCTTGAATGGAAGCCCATGAATAGAGGGAGGATGAGATTTATAAATGGTTTAGAATTTAGGGGGGGGGAGGAGGGGAAGAGGAGAGGTATGGCATGTCAGTATATTCTATGATTTTATATTATGGTTTATTATTGTAATATTTCTTATTATGTATTATTGTATTTTAATATTAATTCGTATCTTTAACGTGATTATATTACATTTGTGTCTATGCTTTCTTTATTCTTTTCTCTCTTGCTTCTTTGTATCTGGCTCCTCATTTGGACCCACGGGATGAGATCTTGCATGGAGCCCCCTGATCGAGGGAGAATATCAATGGTCTTGTATTGTCTTACAATTGCTCCCACAGTTGATTTGATTTATTACACACCAACCTGCTTGCGTATTGTAGATTCACTCTTCCCAGCTTGCTTGCAGTTCTTTCTACAATTTTCTTCTTCCTGGTGTCCTTCAACAGCTCTTTGCTTTGGTCTTGGCCATGGTTGAGTTTGGAGTCTGACTGTTTGAGGCTGTGGACAGGTGTCTTTTATACAGATAACGAGGTCAAACAGGTGCCATTAATACAGGTAAGGAGTGGAGGACAGAAGAGCTTCTTAAAGAAGAAGTTACAGGTCTGTGAGAGCCAGAAATCTTGCTTGTTTGTGGGTGACCAAATACTTATTTTCAACCATGATTTACAATTAAATTCTTTAAATATGCTACAAAGTGATTTTCTGAATATTTTTTCTCATTTTGTCTCTCATAGTTGAAGTGTACCTATGATGAAAATTACAGACCCCTCTCATCCTTCTAAGTAGGAGAACTTGCACAATCAGTGGCTGACTAAATACGTCTTTTGCCCCACTGTATACTCGTTGATTGTATTACTGACAAAATCTGATTTTCTGCAGTTATCCGAATATTAAGTGCAAATAAACACACTCAGTGTTTTAAGTTTACTCCTTTCCACATTTCACAGGTATGTGCCACTTAACAGCTGCATTCCATGCTGCGACTGATGACATAAAAGCTAAAGAGCCTGTTTTGAAAATGTAGTGAGAAAAGTACAGATTTTTCTGTATTCTGTAAAAGTAAACAGATACAAAAATAGTCAAGTAAAGTATAGATACCTAAAAAATACATAAATACAGTTACAAACCTCTAGACAGCGAGCGATAAGAGGAGTCAAAGTGTAGTGTGCTGTGGTAGCATGCAAAGTTGGCGAGAGAGCAGCAGAAGCAGCGAGTGTCTGTGTGGCACAAAAACCTGTATTTATATTTCTAGTGAAGATATAGATAAGAATACAAAGCCACATATGTATTATTACCAACATTCTCCAAACCTGCTGAGCTGCCACACAATATTGCAAGAACTACAGTTGTTAGGCTTCACCCTCCCAGGCTGTCAGGTGATAGGCGAGTATTAGTTAGTGAGTGAGAATTAGGGATGAACAGATTAGAAGAATGATTTTATTAATATTTGGTTTTATTTATATATTACCTAATAGAAATCATATTAAATACCTTAAATGACGTGATTTATCGGTTTATCCAATGTTCATATGTTAATAGATGCATTTATTCTAAAATATTACATTTATAACTTAGCTGTAGGTCAGCAGTTTATGGCCCTTTAGCAGTTTATGGGTACCTAAAAATGTCAATGTGGCCCGGGCAGAAATTGAATTTGACACCCCTGGTGTGTATGAAGTGAAGGATCATAAAATGGACTTGACTTGAATATTCCCTCTCATCAGGATAGGGCTAATCCTCACAGTGTGTGCAGCCGTGTGTAACACACCACCAACCTCAGACTCTGTGTGTGTGTGTGTGTGTGTGTGTGTGTGTGTGTGTGTGTGTGTGTGTGTGTGTGTGTAAAACTCACACTGTCAAGGAGACATTATGGAGATGTTGTGCTGTGAGCTTGTGATAAAAGCAGCTTTACACTGTGTGGCTAATCCTAGGATAGCATTCCAAAAAAGAGTTACCTGGATTTCTGCATTAATTATTCATAAATGTCTCTGATCTTCAAGTTATAACAAGAGAGAAAGATATTCTGCCTAAAATAATAACACTCTGCCATGTGGGGGCACCCCTTGCACAAGAGAGTCCTCATTTATATGGAATCCAACTGCAACTATGCACAATCCAACTGACAGGCCTCACCTTGCCAGAAGCAGGATTCGAACCAGACTGGCTCAGTTGGTAGAACGTCGATTCCCAATGCTGAGCCTCCTTGGTTCATATGCAGCCTCTGGCAAGGTGAGATCTGCTGGTTGGATTGCATGTCTAAGTTTCATACAATGTGGGCAAGGACTCTTGTCACCACTGGTTTCCGAAACCAGCCTCCAGGGTATATGAATTGGGTCATGTCCCGGAGTCCAGAGTGGAGGATCCTTAGTGAAGAGTCTTGCCACTGTGCCCCATTCCACTTCTGTCTTCCTGTGTCTGTGCCCGTAGATACTCCTCGTTGCCAGTCTTGAATTCAGGCTGATAACGCCTACCTCTGATGGCTGACTCCCCTTTGGTGGTGACTCAGTGTAGGTCAGTCTGGCTGGTCTATACTGCAGGACCAAACCTGCTCCCAACAACAAATCATTGGTCAAAAGATTAGCAAGAACTTATCAATGCTTGTTCCTGCAGTGAACTGTTGTGAGGGAAAAGTTGGAAACAGGAAAACTCACTTCTTGTATGCAAAGAAACAATCCTGAAAAGATTTAAATGTTTGATATAAAACAAAGCTTTTTGTTACAAGATTAGTCATTAGTTAGTAATCTCCCACCCTGTCGAGCTCTTAAATAGAACCAGGGCTAAATTGGCCCAACCTGAGAGTATATATGACTAGTTTTGATGTAAACTTGTGTCTGTCGCTGAAATGGACAAATATCTACAGGTAGAGATCTACAATATACAGTGTTGTAAGTCCCAACGTAAACAAGTGAGAAACTCTGCTACAAAAAGCAAAATATCATCAATTTATAAGACAATAAAAGCACAGCAAATCCCTATTTCACTGTCAGCAGTTAATGAGATGCAGATAATGAAATAAGATCGGAGGTGTGGATCTGCAAGGCACAACCGAGAGCAAAAATTCCTCCACACTATGGTGTGAGTCAGCAGTTACAGGAAATGTTACTGTTCTTAATGGACATTCTGCTAATTTACAAAGTATAATGTTCACATGGACCTGGAATAATCATTGTTCAATGAAAAGTGAAATTGTTTGTGACATATAGTGATTAGTTTATACACTATATCTTGTCTGAAATTTTCACTTGAATAAAACTCAGACCACATCATTGGAACAGTCAAGTAATCCAAGCAATTTCAAACTTTTCAATGGTTACTGTATGATATTGTAATATGTGCATTAAGTGGTGTGGGAGCAGCATATATTTCCATTAATCTATTTACAGGAACCTGTTTACACAACTATTAAGGCAGCTCATTTATGTGCATGTGATCAATAGCACAGTGAGGAGAAAACAGCATTTTAGAGTGAGGAAAGAAACTATAAAGTAGAAACTCTTGTGTTTCAGCTAGACTCAAGGAACTGAATCTTGACAGGTGGACTCAGTTCTAGGGACTAATTTGGGATTTTTGTTTTTATTTATTTTTTATGCAAAAATCTGTTGTTCATACGGCTGTATGTGTACATAGAGCTTGCATCTGGACCAATCACTATACAGTTGCATCACTACGTCTGGAACGATCACTGTACTCTTACTTACATCACTCAGGGTTCCTATGTGCTGAGAAAAGACCCTAACTTGAATCATGAGCTAAGAAGTTTCTATACATGGCGTTCTAAGAAGGTAACAGAAATTACCCAAGATACCACTAATGGGCAATGCACTATCAGACGTGCTGATGGAACCAGACTCAAACCCAGACTGGCAGGGAGCTGATACCATGGACACATATGAGCTGTGAACTCCTGCCTTGTGGAATGGATACACAAACTAGCCACTTCTGCATGTAACATGGCAGCCTTGCCCTTAAGAGAGTGAACACCTTGACCCTGAAGGAACCAACGTGCAATCCAACTGACAGAAAAACCACACCTCGTCAGAGGTGGGATACGAACCAGAGAGGTTCAGCATTGTTAAACAGCACTCCACAAGCTGAGCCGCTTATGTTTGTATCCTGCCTCTGGTGAAGTGAGGTCTGTCTGTCTGTTTAAAGAGGCTTAGCTAGGCCTCTCTCATATTCTCAATTCCCCATAGAAAATGATGTAATAATGTTCTTTTGGAGACATTGGACAACTTTTAGAGACAACCTTATACGGTAAAACACACTGCAGGAATTCAGGCACATTTTGGGCTATTACAATCAAAAACAAATTTTTATAGAAGCTTTTATTTGAAAAACCAAAACATCAGAAAGATTTGCTTATTATGGTATGTTACTATGGTAAAGGTTAGGTTTAGATGTAGGATTATTTAGCTAGAGTACAATGGTCAATGCCGTGGCAGTCTCGTAGCTTATGAGCTTTAACTGAGATACGATTATTGTTAGTTGAAAACTTTACCTGAAAGAACCTCTCAGACAAAGTAATGGAATCATGTGTGTTACTAAATTAGGCCAAACCTTGGTTGAGTCATATTGTTTTGTTTTGAGCAGCCAACTTCTGTCTCGCTTCAGAGCACTGGCACTGTGGAGCGTCTGAGGCAAGGCATACATGGAAAGGGAGGAATAGAAGTAACAGTAGATGGGGAGAATGGAAATTAGCAGACGCTAATCAGAGTCCTGGTGTGCTCGTCTCACCGGAACTCTGTATGAGTGACACTAAAGGGTAGATATGATTCTGCTCTCATTTGCATAAACCCGTTCTCTGTAAATGCAGAATTTTGGAACTGGCAGGGTGTCAAGTGCCTTTTACAAACATGAGAAGGTTCCACTTGATCAACCTTAGAGGTCAACATTTTCTCAGTTTATCTCAGTTTATCATTTTGGATGCAATCCAAGAACCTATGGAAATGATTTTACAGAAAATGTATATATATGAATTTTACAGAAAGTGTATATGTATTTTTTAAACCATATGCAGAAGAAGTTGGTTTGTCTTGTTTTCTCTGTCACTCTAACTTTGTTTGTATCAAAGTCAGTATAAACACCAGGTCGGTTTATATTAGGTCAGTATAAACACCAGGTCGGTTTATATTAGATCAGTATAAACACCAGGTCGGTTTATATTAGGTCAGTATAAACACCAGGTCGGTTTATATTAGGTCAGGTATAAACACCAGGGAGGGTTTTTTAAACATATTATGTCAGTATAAAACAGGCCAGGTCAGTTTATATAGGTAATGTCAGTATAAAACAACAGGTCGGTTTTTATATTAGAATCAGTATAAAGACACCAGGTCGGTTTTATATTAGGTCAGTATAAACACCCAGGTGTCGTTTATATTAGGTCAGTATAAACAACAACCAGGTCAGTTTTTTTATATTAGATCAGTTATAAACAGGCCAGGTCCAGTTTATATTAGATCAGTTAAAAACACCAGGTCGGTTTATATTAGGTCCAGTATAAAAGGGGAACACCAGGTCGGTTTTATATTATATTAGGTCAGAGAAACCAACACCAAGGTCAGTTTATATTAGGGGGGGTCCGTATAAACACCACAAGGGGTCGGTTTTATTATTAAGATCAGTATAAAACAGCCAGGTCCGGTTTTCGTTTATATTAGATCAGTATATAAAAACAACCAGGTTCGGTTTTATATTAAGGTCAGTATAAACACCCAGGTCGGTTTATATTAAGATCAGTATAAACAAAACACAGTGGTTCCCCGTTTATATTAGGTGGTCAGTATAACACCTAGGTCAGTTTTTATATTATGTCAGTATAAAACACCAGGTCCATTTAATTAGATCAAGATAAACAACCAGGTCGGTTTATATTAGGAGGTCAGTATAAACACCGGGTCCGGTTTATATTAGGTCAGTAGTATTAAAACCACCAGGGTTCCCCGTTTTTATATTAGGTTCAGTATAAAACACCAGGTCGGTTGGTTTATATTAGGTCAGTATATAAACACCAGGTCGGTTTATATTTAGGTCAGTATAAAACACCAGGTCCAGTTTTATTATAGGATCAGTATAAACACCACCAGGTTCCGGTTTATATTAGGTCAGTATAAAAAATAAACAGGGCAGGGTCAGTTTATATTAGGTCAGTATAAACAAACACCAGGTCGGTTTATATTAGGTCAGTATAAACACCGAGGTCCAGTTTTTATATTAGGTCAGTTAAGTAAACACCAGGTCGGTTTTTATATTAGGGTCAGTATAAACACCCCAGGTCGGTTTATATAGACAGTATAAACAAAACCAGGTCGGTTTTTTATATTAAGGTCAGTATAACACAAACAGGTCCCGGTTTATATTAGATCAGTATAAACAACCAGGTCGTTTTATATAGATCAGTATAATAAACACCAGGTCGGTTTATATTAGGTCAGATATCTAAACCAACCAGGGGTCGGTTTATATTAAGGTCAGTATAACACCAGGTCGGTTTATATTAGGTCCGTATATAAACCACCAGGGTCGTTTTATATTAGGTCAGTATAACCAACACAGGTCACGGTTTTTATATTAGGTACAGTATAAACAACCAGGTCGGTTTATATTAGGTCAGTATAAACACCAGGTCCGGTTTATATTAGGTCAGTAAATAACCACAGGTCGTGTCGGTTTTTTATATTAGGTCAGTATAAACACCAGGTCAGTTTATTAGGAATTAGGTCAGTATAAACACCAGGTCGGTTTATATTAGGTCAGTATAATAAACACCAGGGGTCAGTTTATATATTAGATCAGTATAAACACCAGGGTCGGTTTATATTAGATCAGTATAAACACCAGCGTAAAGTTGATATTAGATACAGTATAAAAACAACCAGGTCGGTTTAGTCGGTTTATATTAGGTCAAGTATAAACACCAGGTCGGTTTATATTAGGTCAGTATAAACACCAGGTCGGTTTATATTAGGTCAGTATAAACACCAGGTCTGGTTTATATTAGATCAGTATAAACACCAGGGTCGGTTTTTTATATTAGGTCAGTATAAACCACCAGGTCAGTTTATATTAGGTCAGTATAAACACCAGGTCGGTTTATATTAGGTCAGTATAAACACCAGGTCGGTTTATATTAGATCAGTATAAACACACCAGGTCAGGTTTTTATATTAGATCAGTATAAAACACCAGGTCGGTTTAATATTAGATCAGTATAAACACCAGGTCGGTTTTTTATATTAGGTCAGTATAAACACCCACCCAGGTCGGTTTATATTAGGTCAGTAATAAACACCAGGTTCCAGGTTTATATTAGGTCAGTATTAAACACAGGTCGTTTATATTAGATCAGTATAAACCACCAGGTCGGTTTTTTATATTAGGTCAGTATAAACACCAGGTCGGTTATATTAGGTCAGTATAAACACCAGGTCGGTTTTATATTAGGTTCAGTATAAACAACCAGGTTCGGTTATATTAGGTCAAGTATAAACACCAGGTCGGTTTATATTAGGTCAGTATATAAACACCAGGTCGGTTTATATTAGGTCAGTTATAAACACCAGGTCAGTTTATATTAGGTCAGTATAAACACCAGGTTCGTTTATATTAGATCAGTATAAAAACACCAGTCGGTTTTTTTATATTAGGTCAGTATAAACACCAGGTCGTTTATATTAGGTCAGTATAAAACACCAGGTCGGTTTATATTAGGTCAGTATAAACACCAGGTCAGTTTTATATTTAGGTCAGTTATAAACACCAGGTCGGTTTTATATTAGGTCAGTATTAAACCCAGGTCAGTTTATATTAGGTCAGTATAAACACCCAGGTTTCGGTTTTTTATATTAGGCCAGTATAAACACCAGGTCAGTTTTATATTAGATCAGTATAAACACCAGTGTCAGTTTATATTAGGTCAGTATAAACACACCAGGTCAGTTTATATTAGGATCAGTTATAAACCACCAGGTCAGTTTATATTTGGCCAGTATAAACACCAGGTCGGTTTTATTATTAGATCAGTATAAACACACCAGGTTCAGTTTATATTAGGTGCAGTAAATAAACACCAGGGTCAGTTTTATACTAAGGTCAGTTATAAACACCAGGTCAGTTTATATTAGGTCCCCATATAAACAAACAGGTCAGTTTATATAAGGTCAGTAAAAACACCAGGTCCAGTTTTTATATTAGATCAGTATAAACAACCAGGTCAGTTTTATATTAGGTCAGTATAAACACCAGGTCAGTTTATATTAGGTCAGTTATAAACACCAGGTTTTAGTTATATTCGATCAGTAATAAACACCAGGTTAGTTTTATATTAGTTGCAGTAACAAACACATGGTCCCGTTTATATATTAGGTCAGTATAAACACCAGGTCAGTTTTATTAGGTCAGTATAAACACCGAGGTCAGTTTTATAATTAGGTTCAGTAATAAACACACAGGTCAGTTTTATATTAGAATCAGTATAAACACCAGGTCAGTTTATATTAGATCAGTATAAACACCAGGTCAGTTTATATTAGATCAGTTATAAAACAACAGGTCAGTTTACATTAGGTCAGTTATAAACACCAGGTTAGTTTTATATTAGATCAGTATAACCACCAGGTTTAGTTTATATATTAGGTCAGTATAAACACCAGGTCAGTTATATACTGGGTCAGTATAACGACCAGGGTCAGTTTATATTAGGTCAGTATAAACACCAGGTCAGTTTATATTAGGTCAGTATAAACACACAGGTCAGTTTATATTAGATCAGTATAAACAACAGGTCAGTTTATATTAGGTCAGTATAAACACCAGGTCCCAGTTTTGTATTAGATCAGTATAAAACACCAGGTCAGTTTTATATTAGATCAGTATAAACACCAGGGTCAGTTTATATTAGGTCAGTATAAACAACCAGGTTAGTTTTAAAATATTAGGTCAGTATAAACAACAGGTCAGTTTTATATTATGGTCAGTTATAAACAACAGGTTCCAGTTTATATTAGTTCAGTATAAAACACCAGGTCCAGTTGTATATTAGATCAGTATAAACAACAGGTCGGTTTATATTAGGTCCCAGTATAACACCAGGTCCCAGTTTTTATATTAGGTTAGATCAGTATAAACACCAGGTCAGTTTATATAGGTCAGTATGAAACACCAGGTTAGTTTAATATTAGGATCAGTATAAAACAACAGGTCGTTTTTATATTAGATCAGTATAAACAACCAGGTTTTCGGTTTTATATTAGATCAGTATAAAAGAAAAAAAAAAAAAAAAAAAGTTTATATTAGATCAGTATAAACAACAGGTCGGTTTATATTAGATCAGTATAAACACCAGGTCAGTTTATATTAGGTCAGTATAAACACCAGGTCAGTTTATACTGGGTCAGTATGAATGTTTAATGACTCTTCAATTTTTGTTTTAGCTCTTTTTGTGGCAAACCTTTGTAAGGTTCTTGTTACTTTGTTTGTTTGTTAATTAAAGGGTTTATTTAGCATTTAGAGGACGTACTTTATGAAGCATGAGCAGACTTACTTTGTGTGTATGAATATTCAGAGCAGATAACACAATGGAATGCTCATTAGCACCATTGAGAACAATAGAGGTCAGTCAACAAAGGCTGAGATCAGAGCAGCATTAGTGCAGTAAAGCATCTAGCAAAGAACAAAAGACTACAAACACAACTATTTTAGCAACGTAGCACCTACTACCCCTGGCAAAAATTACGGAAACACCACTACACTTATGGGATGTCCACCTAGCTTAGTAGAAAAGAAACAATCACAGATTACACACATTTTTTTGTTTAATAGTTCCATTCTGGTGTCTGTATACACTTCAAACAAATTTAATAAAGATATTTTAATTAACTGGATATCGTTTATATATTGTTTTCCAGATCAAGTGGATAAATAAATTATTGAATCAATCAGTTTCGAAGAAAAAGCTATGAAATCTCCTTGTAATTTGCATTTCTAAAAGTGCAACTTCATCAGTAGTTAAAGGGAGTTTTTACAGACCTTAATAAGTGGTTGGACTTGGCTGATTGAAAGAAAACATGGCCCCAACAAGAGAGATGTAATTTGATACAATGAAAAGCATTATGAACCTTTTTCAAGAAGAACAAAATATGTTAGCTGTGTCTAAAACTGGTGCAAGTCATATTAATATGGGAAGGTTATAAAAGAAAAAACACACAGGTAGGGCAAGTGAGACGTTAAAGTGATAGAAAACTCATAGGAATTTGCCTTAAAAATAGAAAATGCACAACAAAACAAACGAACAACAAATGGGCAGAAACAGGAATCAATGTTTGTGACAGAACTAAGAAATCAGCGGAACAGACTGGGATTTACATACAGAAAAGGAAAAACAAAAACCAGCACTAACACCTAAACAGAAGAAAACAAGGATCCACTGGGCTAAAGAGAGGCAATCATTGATTATGGGTGATTGGATGAATGTGATAGTCAGCAATGAGTCTGCATTGGCCAAGGAGATGGTGCTGGACTTTTGTCTGGTGCCATTTTAATGAAACCTATAAAGATGATTGCCTGAAGAAAACAATCAAATTTCCCCACTCAGGTATTATATAGGGTTACTTGTCAGTCAAAGGATCATTACCTCAGCAGTCAGGTGTACATTGAAGTTTTGGACACGTTTCTTGTTCCATAGATAGAAAATAGATTGGATGATAGTTCATCTTTGCCACAGAGTGTTAAAGTCTTTTTTGTTTTTTTGTTTTTTCAGGAAAGGCAGATCAACTCAGTGATATTACCAGTATATAGTCAAATCTCAATCTGATTTAAATCTGTGGTGGAAATTAAAAACTGGTCCTTGGCAAGGCTTCATCCTGCAAAAGCTGATCTGTCAATCATTATTTGAGAAAGTTGGAACTAGCTTGATGTAGAATATTGTTTTTCATTAGTGAATTAAACACGAAGTGCATGCCTTAGAAAAAATCAGCCCAAATTTTCCTCCACTTGACCTGGAATAAATGTCATTAATTAAAATCTTTGAATGTACTTTGTGGTTTGCTTCATGAACCCAGAATGTCCATCTATTAAACAAAATTGTTTAGTATCACATGTGTGATTTGTTTATTTAGAAATATAAAGGCTGGGTGAACATCCTCAAAGTGTGGTGTTTCCATTTCCATTCCATCATTTTTTCCAGGGGTTCTAATTGGCCCTAAAATGAGGATGTAGATGGACAGAACTTGAAATACAAAAGATTAATTGGTTAGATATACGTTTCAAGTACTAAACACGTGTAAGTGCAGTAATGTAGAGTATTACAAGAGGAAAAAGATTTTGAAATGCAGTTATTAGTGATACAAATACAGTATCTCCTTAAGGAGCAAATCAATCATCGATTATTATTACAAATGACTGTGTAATTATAGACACAATTATATTCAAATCAACTCATCAATGCTTATGTTACTGCCTTTTATGACAAGATAATGGCAATTTAATGTAGCTTAAAAATAAAGCCCATGGCAGCCTAAATGTTTTGGTTTTAGAAAGAGCAACACTGTCCTCTGTTGGTTGAATGCTGCAAAGAAACTGGTAGAAACTGAACTGTTTTCTAAATTTTCTTGTCTTTCAGAGTTGATAGTTTTTTTTAGTTGGACTGTGGTGCGGTTTTTGCAGAAGATCAGCGGTTTCATAATTTCGTCTGTATAACCCGTTTGTTACATTCTGTAACCTCACTCCGTGACATATAAGGTCACAATGTTTATCTGAAAA
Source organism: Ancistrus triradiatus (assembly GCA_025084515.1). Classification (NCBI taxonomy): domain Eukaryota; kingdom Metazoa; phylum Chordata; class Actinopteri; order Siluriformes; family Loricariidae; genus Ancistrus; species Ancistrus triradiatus. The sequence goes on along the minus strand of JAJAGP010001820.1, from coordinate 19,755 downwards.
GTTGTTTAATAGTTAATGTTTTTAACATAATAATGTTTCTCTTTCTTTACTGTGAAAACTGTATTCAAAGGTAAAGTGAACCAGAAAATAGACAAATGCTTGAGAATACATGTAAGTCAGCACCCTGTATTCCCCAATTTATCCTCGTCCAGATAGCTCTTGACTCCGAGACACATTAGCTACTAAAATTCTGAGTTGTTAGTAATTTTAGTCACAAGACAACGAGTAATGTACTTTGGTGTAGGGGTGGGCGATGATGATATTAGGTTGTGAGTGATTGAAATGTTTCCTCAATCTGCCTCAGGAGAGAGATTATGAGTACTGTAATACTAAACACATTTGTGCTTAAAGTGCTGACATAGCAATCCAGTGTTTAACAGCCAGATTCTACTCTATTCACTAGTCTCACTCACAATGAGCCTGACAAACTCATTAGTCAACCAATAATAGCCCAGAGTGGGTGGACACACCATTCTCATTTGATTGGCAATGCAGAAGGGCTGGTGACTACAAATGTTCATTAGTAAATGAATATGGTTTCTAAGGAGCCCCTAAAACGCCCTGTCAATACAAAAGCGATAATACAAGTTTGCTTGTTGTAATGAACAGTACAGTGTCTTTTGTTCTGTCAGGGCACTGTTCTATTCCATAATATAAATTAATCCAGTGAACTGGGCAGTGAAGGTGGTCATGACATTCTGTACATTTTCTCAAGTAAGTGATGAAAATCAAGACGAAGTGAAATTTTATTTACTGATGTGTAACCACAGAGATTAATAACAAAAAAAATAACTAAAGGCACTAAAACCAGGGAGCCCCTTGGACTGACGCCAGGGCAGGGAACGGAGAAACTGACAAGCGGCGGCGGTGTCTAGCGACTAGTGATGGCAATTCCGGCTCTTTTCAGAGAGCCGGCTCTTTTGGCTCGGCTCACTAAAAAGAGCCGGCTCTTTCGGCTCCCAAGTGGCTCTTTAGATTTTTTTTGTAGCTTAATTTATTACCAAATTATGTGTAAAATGAATTACTAATGCAAAACACATAATATCCAATGTTTGTTATTATTAATATGGTTTTTATTTATATACTCACAATGGAACACAGTAAAATAAAATACAAAAACGAAGACCCATCTCAATTACAGGTCCAATCTGGTCTCAGGTCTCTAATTATATGTATTATTTGTAAATTTGCAACTATATACAGGGAAACAAGACATCATCAACAAAACAAAATATCAATAAAAATGTGCAAAAAAAGAAAAAGCAGCATCCAGGTTACAGTTTTTAATGAAGATTGGCATTCAAAAATCTCATCTTTGAGGGGTTGATCCTGCTTCTCCTTTCTGTTATGATCTGACCTGTTTTAGAAAAGATTCTCTCTGACGGGATAATATAAAACCAGAAGTGCAATAAGCAGCAATGTGTCGGAATGTACATTAAATTATATAATACATATATAAATCGGCTCACAATCAGGAACCGGCTCCCGTCGTTCATTTCAAAGAGCCGACTCTTAGAGCCAGATCGGTCGCGACCGACACATCAATACTAGCGACCTTTCCCATGGTGGTGGTCGAGGTGACGAGGTGACGTGCTAAAAATAGCGAATAACGAGAGCTAGGAAACGTGGACAAGGCCGTGACCGAGAAAGCCGGGTACCAGAATATGCGCGGACGATCCGGTTATATCCGACTGTACGGAGGAAAACTGTAGTAACCACAACACTAGGAATATTGTGCAAAAAACCTCCATGTCAGTGAGTGAGAAACGATAGCAATCCTTCTACAGCCCTTTTCATTAGCTATTCTTTCTGGAAAGCTTAACTTGCGGTACCTGACTGCAAGGTCCTATTTACTTAGGCCGCGTCCCAATCCGAGTACTACTACTAAATAGTTTGGGTAAAGAGTTGTTCGTACTTGATCATATTTAGTACGCATCAAACGACATCTAAATGACTTCCTGTCAAAGAACATGGCAGTGTATCCGTACACATACCACGTACTGAAACGTATGTAAAAGTGCACTTTTAAGTGATGCTCACATAGACAGTTTAGGATGAATCAGACGATTTGGGACACAGCGAGAGAGCTACCTGCCAGCACGAAATACGGCTGCGTCTCAATCTACATACTACCGTACTACATAGTATACACAAACTGTACAAACGGTGTACTGATTTCGCGTACTACAAAGTTTGATAGTATACTTCAACCATGCAGTGTTTAGCAATACAAGTCATACCCAAACTAGTATAATGATTGTTTGGTGAATAATTCTCAGGAAGCGGAAGGTAGCAGGAATTCCTAGATGGGTCAAGAGGCAGCATATGAAAAAACTCTCTGTATATATATATATTAATCGCGGGCGCGTGCTGGTTTTGTACCCGCCGTTTCTGACAGGAAATGAATGAAAGTAAAACTATTTATTTTAAGCATTAAAAAAGGACAGAAGCCAGGAGATGTGAAGAAGGAGCTTCAGATCCACATGTTGGACTCCATGTTGTGGTATATTTGAATGTCAAAAATCTTTGTGTGATGGTTCTTCTGATCCAGGCTGAAGACACCCCCGGGTCCTTACCACCCCAAGAGCCCAGAGATGGAGGGGCTGACAGGACACACAGTGGGGTAAAAGCAGATATTATCACATATCAGAGTTATGAGCATATTATACTCAGTGTTGGTGTGGATGACGATGAGCTGGTGGATAAGATGGTTGAGTTTTAACAGCAAGCGTTTTGTTACTGAAGGAACTACAGAGAAACATTGAGGCGAGTTTAGAGGAGCAGACCGGTGCTGAGAATGAGGACGAGAACATCAACCAGCACGTGATGAATCGAGTGAACAATGTCCAGCTCAGAGCTCACAAGAACATCCTGGCTTCATGCAGCTCCTACTTCAGGTCAGAAACATACAAATAATAAAGGTAGTTATTTAGTTTGGCTTACTTGTCCATAATATACACTATATGGCCAAAAGTTTGTGGACACCCAAAAATGACATCCAAAACATGGGTATTAGTATGGAGTTTGCTGGTACAACAGCCTTTGTTCTTCTAAGAGGGCTTTCCACTAGATTTTGGAACAGGACTGTAAGGTCGGCTTCTGATGTTAGACAATAAGCCTTGGCTCAATTTTGGAATTCCAAAGCAGTTTCAAGGTGTCCTCTGTGAAAAAGGAGTTCACTATTCCAGGTGTTTCTCCAGAGATGATGGGCCTCTTGATCCAGTACACGCAGGGAAAATCCGTCTGCATCACCGAGGAGAATGTGGAGATGCTGGACGCTGATGGTGCAGATGCTGATGCTGATGGTGCTGGACCTGGTGCAGAATTGCTGCAGATTCCTTGCAGAACCAGCTCAGTGCCGAGAACTGCTTGGGATCTGGTTCTTTGCTGAATGGTACAGCTGTGTGGATCTGCAGCAGAGCGCCAAGCTCTTCCTCCTGCACCACTTTGAGCAGGTGGTGGCCGAGTCCCAGGAGTTCAAGACGTTGTCTCTTCCTCAGCTCAGTGACATCGTTGAGAAGGATGAGCTGAACGTGAAGCACGAGGAAGCCGTGTTCGAGGCCATCTTACGGTGGATCTCACACGACCCTCAGGAGCGTAAAGCTCATATCACCACGTTACTGCCCAAGGTCTGCTCTTCAACGTTCACGTACTGATGCATGATTTACATTCAGCATAAGCTGATGGTGTTTGAATTTGCTCTGTGCAAATGTATGTGTGCAGGTGCGAATGGGACGGATCAAGGTCGAGTATCTTAGGAATACCTTTTTTAATAACGTGGTGGTGAGGGACAGCGAGGAGTGTAAGACCCTCATCCTCAATGCTCTGCAGGCAATGTACTATCTCAGATTGTACGGAACTTCAAGCTCCAGTCTCCAGCACCAACTGGTCCGTCCCCGTCTGCCTCAGTCCATTCTGCTGGCCATCGGAAGCTTTAGCCCTCAGATTGGTTTCAACAACTTGGAGGCGTATGACGTCCGGGCGGACTGTTGGGAAAATGTGGTGCATTGTGAGCAGATGGGGCAAGCCTATCACGGAGCGGTGGTTCTGAACGGCTTTGTGTACTGCGTGGGCGGACACACCGACCAGCTATATTTGAGCTCCCTTGGGAAGTTTGACCCCGTCACCAGAACCTGGCACCAGGTATCACAAAAAACCTCCACAATCATTATTTACTAATATAATCAATAAAAGGTCATCACATAATATATGGTGAGAGCAGTGCGGTGAGTTCTGATTGGCTTAGGGCAGGACATCAAGATGTGATTAACTAAGATCAGTACTGTGAGTTATGATTGGCTGAGAGCAGTACAGTGTATTCTGATTGGATGAGAGCAGTGCACTTTATTCTAATTAGCTGAGAGCGGTGCAGTGAGTGCTGATTGGCTGAGAGCAGTACTGTGAGTTCTGATTTGCTGAGATCAGGGACAGTGAGTTATGATAGGCTGAGAGGTGTACAGTGAGTTCTGATTGGCTTAGGGAAGGACATCAAGTTGTGATTGGCTAAGAGCAGTCCAGTGAGTTTGGATTGGCTGACAGTGGTGCAGTGAGTTCTGATTGGCTGGGAGCAGAACAAATGCTAATCAATGATTGAGAACTTTCGGTTCCGGTTAGGTACGTCGAGCATGTTTGTAAACATTGGGGCTTCTCACTGGACTTTTGTTACTTTGAGCGCTAGCCGGCTTGACTGGCGGGTTTATTGCTTTACGTTTGTCTTCATACTACTCGGCCCAAGCGACTCGGAGGTGAGAAAAATTTCTTTTGCTCGTTTCGCTGTTTGCTGTCAGTTTTCTTCGGCTACTGACGCCGCGGTCTGATTGTCTGGCTGGTGCTTGGTTGTGTGTTGGCTAACGTGGCTTTGTATCACAATGGCTATTGCTACGCTCTGCTAATTATTACTATCCACTTTTGCTGGCGGCTTTAGCACCACTATTGGTGGCTTGCAGTCAGGATGAATGTCACATCGCTACTGTTTTTCGTTTACTTTTTTGAACTACATACTGCCATAGTAGCAACTACTGGTGCAGCTGACCACCATCTCAGTCCTCAACTTGTTTACTCCTCTGATGATCTCTGCTGTCAGCGTTCCTCATATCATCTGGATCCATCTTCTGCCGCCCGTGTTGCTCTATTGGGATTGCAAGACCCCGTTATATCCATCGTGGTCGAAGGCATCATCTCCCTCCTATTGCCCCCAGGGCTAGATCTCCTGAGGTTTGGATTACAGCTCTGGGATCCAGAAGACGCCCATATAGAACACCTCATGGAGTGGACTTCAGCGTTCTGCAGCTGGTGCCTCGGTCTTCCTCACGCTGTCCGCTCTGGGTTCTTCCTAACAATGGCCTTTCTACCTCAGTACTATCCTGCTTCACATCTTATTTAACTGATAACCATTTTGTTCGTATGGGGAGCCATGTATCTGACTCTGTCCCCACCTCTATTATTCATCATTTACATCACTGCCCTTTGGTGACATTTTCTGCCTTATGGTTTGAAATTTCATTGCTATGCCGATGACACTCAAGTCTATGTCAGTCTTAAGTCATCTGAATCCTTTCCCCCCCGACTGTCTCACTAGGTATCCTAATGATCTACATTCATGGCTTCGGGCAAACTTCCCTTCTCTTAAATACCCATAAAACAGAACTCCTCTGTACTGGCACGAAATCAACTCTATCTTCTCTTTCTAACCCTGTCCTTCTTTTTGGTGATGTTTTGGTCCTTCCTTGTGCCTCTGCTCATAATCTCGGTGTCCTGTTTGATCCTCTTCTGTCTTTTGAGCCTCACATAAACTCACTCTCTCTCAAAGTCGGCTTTGGTCCATTTACGCCATATTGCCCATCTCCGTCCGCTGCTGTCCCCTAAGGCCGCTGAGGCACTTGTCCATGCGTTTGTGGTCTCTTGACTTGACAACTGCAACTCCCTCCTTTATGGCCTTCCATCTAAAACTCTCTGCCTGTTACAGATTATTCAAAACGCTGCTGCTAGGATTCTAACATCCGCGAGGGAAAGTGAACACATCACTCCCGAGCTCGAGCGACTTCACTGGTTGCCCATCCCATCTGATTCCAGTTTATTGGTTACCCGCAGGTTTAGACTCTCCACAATGGGAGGCAGAGCTTTTGGTGTGGCTGCCCCCTGCTCTGGAGCTTGCTCCCTCTTTCTCTGTGCTCTACAACCTCTCTCTCTCTTGGTTTAAAACTCATCTAAAACGTATCTTTTTTTGAGGTTGAGGTTGTGTTCATGTGTTTGTGCAGGTGTACATCTGCGGGGGGTTTACAGAATAGCCTACTTGTTCACTGCCGAGTGCTACAATCCTGAGACCAACCAGTGGAGCTTCATTAAGCCTATGAGACTTGGGGTGATCACTTACAGAGACCAGGTTTAGGCTTTAAGTACTTTACAAAGATAGAAATACACAGTTATCTTGTAAAGACAAACCATGATTTGATTACTAACAAGAGCCATGAGCTCTTGCCTGGTACACACTCTCTTCAGTCTTCTCTCAGATCTTTAGATTGTTGGTTCTGTTTCTTAGGTTGGTGGATGTAACGGCTCAACCAACCTGCGAAGTGCTGAGGTCTTCAATCCTCTGAGCGGCACATGGAGAGACCTTCCTGACATGTTACACCATCGCAGCCATTTTGGAATCGAGGTCATACATATACACAAAAATACAGAGACACACACATCTCTAAGGTCATGTGGCTGTGAAATCGCTCTGTACATAGTAGTGTAATGATTGTGTGATCTCCGTGTGTAGGTCCTGGAGGATCAGCTGTTTGTGGTTGGGGGACTAGAATTTTTCAACACCTTCTCTGCCGTGGAATATTATGACGGGGATTCAGATGAGTGGTACGTTTGAATCTTTGATGACCTAAGCTTCTTCTGTAGAAAGCAAACAGGAAGCTTTGTCCTGTGCTTCATCTCTTCGCCCAGCTGGCACAGGGTTCTACATAGTCATGTAATAATGTTGTGGATGGGGATTTTCACTTGTGTGCAGGTACAGAGCTAAGGACATGGCAAATCTAAAAAGGGGTTTGAGCTGCTGTGTGATTTCTGGAATACCGAACATAATGGACTATGTCACACTCAGAGACCACGGCCCCCACGGAGAGCAACCACAAACACACCAGCTCATCACCCACAATGACATCTGAGGCTCCATCTTCAACCGCCTCCTCATCGTCTCTCATATTCATATTTTTAATCTTACGAGGAGTCATAGGTTTTGAGATCTAATCCAGCCTTGTACAGGAGGAGAACCCTGAGAACTTTGACCATGAGTTCTGGGTCTTCTTCTACACTACACAGCCAAACACTGACTCCAATTTTCTGAAGAGACTGAGGTGTAGGAGTGGCTGAAGCTACGGAGAGATAGATGGTGAGCTGGTTAGGGTGTGTAGGAAGGTCACTCGAAGGTAGGTGGAATTTTAGCTGTGGTTTTTCTTTCTTCACACTTCAGTTCTTTCATACCTCTATTTGGTTTCTGTGAGTGAAGGTCATCTTAATATCTTTGTTCCATAGCAGGTGCAGAACTTCACAAACACCATATCATCATCCAGATCCACCATATCATATCATCCTGGATCATCAAGACCACCAGCAGCGACTTTTCCAGAGTTGCTGACATTCTGTGCTCAGATCGGGTTAGTTGTCTCTTTTCAAGGGGTTTAATAATTTACTTAGCTATGTTCATATATATCACTGAACCATTTTACTGATCATAAATATCTCACTTTGTTCTTGGATGGCTGAAAAGAAAGTGGGCCATTGTTCACTCTTCAGAAGAGGAAATAAATCAAGACGTAAAGGCAGTGACTCTGAGAGTGACCATCAAGATGATGAGCTCTGTCTAATTAAGGTGAGTTCATAAAGAGCTGTCATAGAGGTGTTCTGTCTGATCTTGCAGCTAACCTTCGGCGTGACGAAGCAGCAGCTGAACCACAGATCTGATATTCTGGAGAAACGTCTCACTTGACGTCCCAAGCATCTTCTGTTCAATACATCTGTTAAATTTTCAAGAAAATAAAACATCCCCCCCCCCCCCACACCGAGTATTTCGTGTGATTTTTATTGTGAGATTAGCAGTGTGAGAGAGAGATGACTGTGTGAGATTGAGTGTGTGTAAAAGATTGTCGCTATGAGTATGTTTGTGTGCGACTCTGGAGGAACTGTGGTGGTGCAGAATTTAAGTTACTGGACTTTGGGCCAGAAGATCCAGGGTTCAAGCCTTAGTACTGCCAAGCTGGCACTGTTGGACTTGTAAGCAAGGCCCTTAAGCCACAACTGCTTGGATTGCAAGATCGTATAAATTGTAAGTTGCTCTGAACATGGGTGTCTACTAAATGACTAAGTATAAATATAAGATCCTGGACTATGGACCAGAACATCTAGATTCAATCCTCCTCCTGACATAGTGTATTATGAGGGTGCGTGTGTCTTTGGGTGGTTCTGTACGTCTTCAATCTTAAGCTGAGTTTAAAGAGAGTTAAAGTTTTTTTTTGAGTCATGCTCCCCAATGCTAGAGGGTAGCGTCGACTCACTTTTCGGCCTCGGCACGCTCGGTGTGATCGCGCATTCACCAGCATTCATTTAGCGCTGATTGCGCGATCAGTGACACCTGCTGTCTCAACCTTGCCTCGCCTGAGACTCACTCGTCTCGCTTTACGTGCCGCTGCTTTTTGATGTGTTTGTTTTTGATAAGGAAAGTGGTAGCTGGCGGTTCGAAGATCGCCAGTAATTGTACGGCATAGAGGCCTGAGGTAACCGTCAGGGGTTAGTTTTTGGTTAGTGTAGGGCAACATCCCGCTTTCCTCTTCCCTTTGGCCGTCCTTGCGGTCCCACCGTCTCCTCAGCGGCTTTGTCTCGCTTGCTGCAGCGATACTCGAGTCCCCCGCCTTCTCCTTCTCTCTCCGTTGGCCTTACTAAAGCCACCCCTCCTCTCTGCAATCGGGGAAGTAGCGCCGCCCCCACGCGATTGCACTCAGAAAGGATGCTGTACTGCTGAATCAGCCTCGTTCTTTCCCCTTCCGCATCCATACCACAAATCTCCCACGGCTTCAGCAGCGTGGTATGGACGCGGAAGGGGAAAGGTCAACGCTCCACTCGGGTGCCGTTGCTCGGCGCAAGCACGGACCCGTCTAAGCCGTTGGCACAGCGGAGCTATGCCATCAGCGTAACTTGCAGTCTCTACGAGCTGCGCTCTGTTCGGCGCTTCCGTGTCATCATTTCAGTTTTTCTTTCACCCGCCACAGGGGCCCGAAGCAAGCCTGTGGCTTGGCCATTCCTCCATTTTATCTGTGTTTATTAAGGAGTGGTTTTGTGACTTTTGTGACTCTCTGAAAATCCTGTTACCTACAAGAACGTGATCTACATATCTACTGGTCGTTACTCATTACTGTTACTGATGCGGAATTGAATTGGAGTGTTAATTGGAGCAGTCCCAAGCTAAATGAACAGCACTGTTTGGGACTTCACTGCAACTTTACTGTATTTTTTTTTGTTTCTGCTGGTCAAGAATTGCTGGGGCTTTGGTGCCCATTCACAGAGATCACAGTCTGCAGTCATACATCAGTCCATTAAAGGGCTGGGTATGGGTCACGGCTGCAAGCGAATGATGATTCCCTGACTGTTCTCATTCAGATACAACCAGTTGTGTCTGTGTGTGATGCTCAGTCTGGCTGGAAGGCACTTCTGGGACTCAAATCGGGGGCCTAACAGTGATGGACTAGTGTGTTGGACCGCTTTGCCAGCTGAGCACCCAAGCAGTGTTCTGAAATCTGTTTATTTATTTTAATTTAAAGTATTTTTATTCCATACATTTAACAAACCAACACCATTTAAACACTGATGATAGGGCTGTACGATATGACCAAAATTTCATATCATGATATAGATCATTTCATATCCTGATAATGATACAGCAATACTTGTTAAATAAGTCAAGTCAGATTTATTTATATAGCGCTTTTTACAATAGAGCATTGTCTCAAAGCAACTTTACAAGTTTAGATTATCTCCTAATAACTACGTCCAATCCCAAATTGAGCAAGCCTAGGGCAACAGTGGCAAGGAAAAACTCCCTAGTTCTAGGAAGAAACCTTGGGAGGACCAAGACTCAAAAAGGGACCCAACCTCCTTGGGCAGCGTAGATGATAAAATCTAAGAGCGAACTAAAGTCATGGAGTCAAAGGTCGAATAAAAAATGTGAATTATGCACATCGACATTAAGTGGTCCGGGTATGATGGGGGCTGGAGCTGATGACGGAAGCAGCTTGAGTGGAGCCCAAGCAGATGAACATCATGTGTGGGCCCGGAACACAGCTCGGAGAGAAAACAGAAAATGTAATTAGTTATGATTAAGAGCACAGTGTTTATTAAACAATCACTGATGCCCATGTCAATCACATGAATGCCAAGTGTAAGCATGAGACCCCGGCAGCATTAGCTAAGCAAGCATAACTAGAAAGCTAGAAAGAGGAGAACTGGTAGGAAACACAGCCAAGAAGGATCACATGAGACATTGGCAACCCCACGGGAGGCAGAAGACAGCAACCCAATGTCTCTGATCACCATAAGACTCTTTGACTATGAACCCCCAGCTCTGCCCTTATTCTAAGGCAAGGATGCATGAGTCAAGATCACGAGGACCGAAGCCCAGTTCAGCCAGACCACCCACCCGACACTCCCGGCTAGCGGACAAGGCAGGCATGCCAGACATGACCCTAGACTCCGGCCCCAGTGACCCAAGCCATGCATCCTGGTCTAAATCTAGTCATAAGCCTTTGTAAATAAGTATGTCTTTAGCCTAGACTTAAAGCTTTGCAGAGTGTCTGAATCTCGAACGAAAGTGGGAAGTTTATTCCATAGTTAGGGGGCCATGTATGAGAGAGCTTTTCCTCCGGCTGTGACTTTTTTAATTCTAGGAACTAAAAGAAGCCCTGCACCCTGCGAACGAAGTAGACGAGTTGGATTGTAAGACTCTCAGCGTTCACTCAGATAATGTGGGGCCAGGCCATGTAGAGCTTTATAAGTTATAAGAAGTATTTTGTAATCAATGCGGAATTTGACTGGTAACCAGTGCAGTGATGATAGAACAGGAGTGATATGATCAACTTTTCTAGTTCGAGTTAGCACTTGGGCAGCTGCATTCTGAACTAACTGAAGTTTATTTATAGATTTACTACAGCATCCAGTAAGTAAGGCGTTACAGTAATCTAACCTTGAGGTTATAAACGCATGAACAAGTTTCTCTGCATCATTAAAAGACAGGATATTTCTAAGTTTAGCGATATTACGTAATTGAAAGAAAGCAATTCGAGTGATGCTGCTAATGTGCGCATCAAAGGAGAGACAACATCAAATGTGACCCCTAAGTTTTTTACAGACGGACTTGGCAATACTGGACAGCCATCTAGATTTAGGATAGATGTAGCTAACCTGTCTCTCACAGCCTTGGGTCCTACCAATAGAACCTCAGTTTTATCAAAGTTAAGTAAGAGAAAATTAAATAACATCCAATCTTTTATTTCCTTTACACAGTCCTCAATTTTGTTGATTGTAAGGCTGTCATTAGGTTTGGCTGATATGTACAGCTGTGTATCATCTGCATAGCAGTGGAAACTAATGCCATGTTTGCGAATAACTGAGCCTAGTGGCAGCATGTACAGAGAGAATAAAAGCTGGCCAAGCACTGACCCCTGAGGCATGCCATACTTCACTTTTGAGAGCTTAGACCTTAGATTATTTATATGAACTGGTACCGGTCAGTTAAGTAGGATTTAAACCAAGAAAGTGCTGATCCCTTAATACCTACAGTATTTTCTAGTCTATTTAGTAAAACATCATGATCTATAGTGTCAAATGCTGCACTTAAATCTAACAGAACAAGAAATTAAAAACATCCCTTATCTGAGGACATTAACAAGTCATTTAGTACCCTAATTAATGCTGTTTCAGTACTATGATGCCAGACTGAAATGTTTCATAAATTTCCTTCCTTTGGAGGTAACTGCAGAGCTGCTAATAGACGGCTTTTTCTAAGATCTTTTACAGAAATGGTAGATTTGAAATTGGTCTAGAATTAGATATCACACAAGGGTCAGGATTGGCTTTTTTTAATCAGTGGTTTGATAACGGCACACTTAAAGGATTTGGGCACATAACCAAGGTAAGGGATGAATTTCAAATAACTAACACTGGCTCTATAATATTAGGTATTACTTGTTTGAGTAAACGTGTAGGAATTGGATCTAATAAACATGTTGATGACTTAGACGAGCTGATCAGTGCGGATAGTTCAGTATTAGTAATTGGGGTAAAATATTCTAATCTTGATTTACAGCTCATTAAACAGATGTCTTCACTAGTGCTGCATCTGGAAGGTTGCTGAACAGTTTGGTGATGTGATGAGCATTGAGTTTTATGCCTAATGTTTTCTATCTTATCATTAAAGAAAGTCATGAAATCATTACTGTTAAAATTACACAGAATGGGAGAATCACTTTCTGTAGGGTTTTTTGTCAATTTGGAGACTATTAAAGAGAAATCTTGGATAATTTTTATTTTTCTCTATGATTGAAGAGAAGTATGCAGCTTTACCTTTAGTAAGGGCATGCTGTCCCTCCAAGCAATCTTAAACACCTCCAATTTACTATGTCTCCACTTGCGCTCTAGATGCCGTGTTCTTTGCTTTAAAGTACGAGTGTGGTCATTATACCATGGTGCTAGCCTTTTTTTCCTAATGTGTTTGCCCCAAGCAGGAGCAATCGTGTCCAGGGTTGGGCGAAGCACACATTCTAATTGGCCATTTACACACTCAAGATGATTGATCTCCGTAGGTGTATTAAATTTCAAGTCTGTTTTTTAATAAATGCAGCTGGAGTAGCAGATGTGATAGTTCGCTTGGTGTGATAACGAGGCAGAAGGATTTTATTTATTATAGATAGCTCAAATACTAAAAGATAGTGATCTGAAATCGAATCACTTTGCGGGAAAACATCAAGGTTATCTATATTGATACCAAATGTTAATATTAGATCTAAAGTATGATTACAGCAGTGGGTTGGTCCCATCACATTCTGAGTGATACCCATGAATTCTAAGATTGACTCGAAAGCAATTTTAAGTGGATCCTGCTCATTGTCGAAGTGAATATTGAAATAACCTACAATTAAAGCCTTATCTGTTGACAGTAGTAAGCAGGAAAGAAAGTTAGCAAATTCCTGAAGAAATTCTGAATAGGGACCAGGAGGGTGGTAAATAGTGATAAGCTGAAAAGAGTGTGGTTTTGACTTCCATAACGATGGATCAGTCACATTAAGCATCAGTATTTCAAAAGAATTAGCCTTGTAATGGGATTTAGTTGTAACACTTAGCTCTTTGTCAAAAATTGTGGCTATGCCTCCCCCCAGACCATTAGGACGAGGGCGCTAGGTAACTGTGTTCCCATCTTCTTCTCACTCCCTCTCATTTCCTCCCTTCTTCCTCTCTTTGTGTTTCCAACCTGTCTTCACCTCTTTCTTTCTTCCCCTTCCCGTTATTTCACACAACTCTTTCCCTTTTGACTTGCTTCTTCCCCTACTTAACTCCCTTTTTACCTCCCCCCCCTCTAACCATCCCCCTGCCTACCCCTTCCTTCAGCCCTTTTCTGTTCCTCTTTGTGCTTCTCTTATTCCCGCAAAATGCCCCCCTCCCCTTCCTTTGCTCTCCATCCACCACCCGCCCTCCTCCCGAATCCTCTCCCACAGCCACTTCGATCTCATTCCTGAGCCTACCCCCTCCCCTTCCCCCCCCCTTTGGGACTCTCAATTCCTTCCTTCTTTCCCTTTATCCTACCCTCGCCCCTTCCCTCAATTTATACATCCCCAACTTTCTTGTCCGTTGCCCTTTTTCTCTCATGGAGCTGCCTCTTATTCCCACTCTCCCCCCAATTTCTCACTAATCCCTCCCTTCCTTTCCCCCCTTCTCTCCTCAAACCGTCATTGTCTCTCCATTCCCTTTCCCCTTCTTTCGCCTGTTTTCCTTCTTGAATCCATTTCTCCACCCGCACTCCTTTCTCTACCAAGTACTTTCTGTCTTCTTCCCTTATTCTCCCCCTCTATTATCTTTACGCTTCTACGCCCTACTATCCCCCCCTTCTCGCCCAAGACCGGCGGCGGTAAATAGTGATAAGCTGAAAAGAGTGTGGTTTTGGACTTCAAACGATGGATTCAGTCACATTACGAATAGGATTTCAAAAGAATAGCCTTGTAATGGGGTTTAGCTGTAAACCTAAGTCTTTGTCAAAAATTGTGCTATGCCTCCCCCGACCATTAAGACGAGGGCGATTAGCAGACTGTATCCAGGAGGTGAGGCTTCATTTAAGGCTAAATATTCATAAGGGCTAATCAGAGTCTCAGTGAGACACAGGAGCGTGTAAGCGTTATCAGTGATCATTTTCATTTTACAATCACTGCTTTGTTTGTAAAGTGATCTAATGTTAAGTAATCCATAGCTTTAGTATAATTTGTTATTTCTTGGCAGCTATCGGTTTATACTAAGGGAGGTATTAAAACAGACTTTTTGAGGCGTTTACGTTTAGGGCAGATGCGGGTAACAGACACCCAGTTTCAATAATGTGGGTTATGGGTGAGGTGCATGGCTACCAGCAGACAGTTGGTTAAGCCGTCTTGTCTGCGCCTGACCCCTGGCTCTGGATAGTCAGCCTCTAACCAATCGGGCCATAAGACTATGGGCAATGTTGCAGGAGATGAGAGCAGCACCCTCCCGAGTGGGATGGACACCGTCCCATCCTAAAAGGCCAGGCTTACCCTCAAAGGCTGTCCAGTTGTCTATATAGCCCATGTTGTTTTCAGAGCACCACTTGGACAGCCAGCAGTTCAGCGACCATAACCTGCTGTAGGCTTGGTCACCTCGCCGCATTGGGATGGGACCAGAGCAGACTACAGCATTGGACATCGCCTTCGGACATGAGCTCCTCGTTTTGTGCTTGTTGTGTACAGCTTTCCTTGTATACATTGCTTAAATGTTGCTTAAACTTTTGCTCGGGTCAACCATGCCAAATACATGGTGACAGATTGGGTTGTCTACATTGGTAAGTTGACTTAATTTCTCCTTGTTGTGATGGTTTTATTGTAACTAAGCATTTTGGAAGCTTTTGGTAGTACACTTGAGATATTAAACACAATATCCAGTATCAGTCAGCAGTTTGGACACACCTGCTTTTAATGTATTGTTTCTGTATTTTGGTTATTTTATTCAACTGTTGCAAAAACGACAACGACGAAAAAGAGTAAAACAAATCAGATATTTCAGTGACCAAAAGAAGTGTTTTGAACTTTTTATGTTATGTTAAAATTATGTTACATTTTAGCTGCCTGGAATGACAACGGTCCCAAAGGACTTTCTACTGGTTTGGGCACACATTGGCTCCCATTCCTGTACTTTTTGGTCCAATTAATCCCAAACCAGTTCCATATGGTTCAAATCGGATGAATGTGGGGGCCTTCATCTGTCACAGCACTCCCTCTCTTTACTAGTTTGCAATAATTTGCCTTGAGGTGTGCTTAAGGTGTATTTTGTTGGAAAATTAATGACTGTCCAACTAGAACTCACCAGATGGGTTGGTGCTGCAAGCTGTGGTAGCAATGTTTGGTTCTGAGTGCATTAAATTTTGTAGGACTCTCTGTGTGACCAGTAAATCATGTCTCACCATTACAGCACCTCTCCCATACTTCACAGTGGGGAAACTACATGCTGACATCTTCCGATCTCTTTGTATCTCACAAAAACTTGACGACCGAAGCCAAAAAATTCAAATTTTAAAATCCAAAATACACTGGCTATGCTTTTTCTTCTTGTTGACATTCCTCAGAAGGTATTTCTTTGTAGCAGTTCTACCATAAATACTTTCTTCAAGTAATCTCCTCTTAATGGATGATGTTGAGACATGTTTGCTGCCAGAGCTCTGTGAAGCATTTAATTTAGCTGTAAAGTGTGCTGCTCTTACCTCCCGATTTCTTAGTCTAATGACTCTAATTTGCTTGTCATGTGCAGCAGAAGTAGCATGTGGTCTTTAGCTCCTGGGGCAACCTTCATATGAGCCACTTTCATTGTAGTGTTTGATAGTTTTGGCCCCTCACTTTGTCGAATTTGGTTCTCAAAGCAGTTTGACTAGAAAAAACTGGTCTCAGTTCTAGTGTTACATGGTATACCGATACTAGAAATGTATCACAATACCATGCCATTAAAAAAGGTAGGATACCTTGTCTTATTAGTACCGGTACTTTTAAAAATGACTGTGATTTGAAATCAGGGCTTTATGTCTGCAGTTGCGTCGACGTGCGCGCAGCGCTCTACTTCCTCAACCTGTTGGTAAACACAGTGAGGCAGAAGAGACAATGGAGAGTTAGTGGCTGTTAATACCAGCGCTTTTGCAGACCGTTCATGGCTTGTAGAGAAAGTACACGCAAGGAGTGACATATGGAATTAATTTCAGCCCACGGACACAACAACACAGTCACAAGTAGATCATCAATACCAATTATAAATGTGATCATTTCAAACTCAGCAGACTCAGCAGCACTGGTAATGGTAATTATGGCATGTACACATTTTTGTCAGTAATTATTTATATTGCTAGAAAATGCACTCAGTAGAAATTGTTTAACCAGTGAGATCCAGCTGCAAATACAAAGTTAACTAACCTGTCAGAGAAATCCCACAACCTCAAGGATTCAGAGGGATGTCAGATTACTGCTCACTGTGTAAAAGCCTTAATAACAATGGGACCTTTCTAATCAAGTTATATTCTTTCAATAATCAAATTATTAATGTTAAGAATGTACCCAGTAATTGTCAACAATTCTTTGTGTTTCTTTTGGGGGGGGGTTAAATTAAAAAATAATTAAGTTCCATGTTCTATTATCTATTATTCCATGACTTTTCCTGATGTTTTAGGTTTTTGTTGTGGCATCGTTTTAGTATCGGTATCGAGGTACTTTAGGCAAGTATCGTACCAAAGCCATAATTTTGTTATCGTGACAACATTTCCTGGTTCTCGTGTTTTGCTCTGTACTCGACGCATTGCTTAAACTTGATTCGAGCCGCGTGAGCCAAAACTCATTTCACGATTCAGTATACAGTGATTCAGATTCTCAATACTCCTTGCTCAGTGAAGATTTCCGATGTCCTTTTTACATTTGCAGTACTATATTCTTAGTGCAAATTAGTCCCCATGGGTCCTAAAATGGTTAGTAATGACAGCCAACTGAAAGGGAAACAGGAACTGGATCTTTTTGGCTTTCAGGCTGAGCAGTTACCATTAGCATCTAGCACCCTGAGTTCACCAGTAGAGCAAGTGTATTGCTTTTACTTTTCACTTTCAATCCATTACCTACTAAATTACATGAGATTTTTCAACACTTTATTATAAAATGAGCTTTGTGTTAATGATTTTGGCCAACTGTAGGTTGATGTGTAATAGGCTCCGCTATGATACAGTAAAGACTATACTCAGTTCACCGGTTCATGACACATTTAACTTGTGATGGATTTGTCGGAACATGTCCCCTTCGAAAACCATGGAGCGTCTGTACCATTCAACCCCATTCTTGCATATAATGCCTTATATAGTGTGGGTTTTCTGGGGGTCTGGAACAGATTCATTTCCATTATTCCTTATGGGTAAGCTATGATACAGTAAAGACTATACTCAGTTCACCGGTTCATGACACATTTAACTTGTGATGGATTTGTCGGAACATGTCCCCTTCGAAAACCATGGAGCGTCTGTACCATTCAACCCCATTCTTGCATATAATGCCTTATATAGTGTGGGTTTTCTGGGGGTCTGGAACAGATTCATTTCCATTATTCCTTATGGGTAAAATTTGCTCGGTTCTCGTCAAGCCTTCTGGGAACGAATTAACGACAATAACCGAAGTACCACTGTATATGATTTTCAGTTGGTGCGTCCATTTATTTGACAGGTCCTGTTTATACAGAACATAGCCCCAAGTTATTAAAGTTATATTTGGTGAACAATTATATTTTGTTAGCAGGAACATCCAACTGAACTGAAAATTATTTCAGCCAGACGGCTGAAGTTGGGCTTGTGGTGAAGCAGACAGACTCTGTGGTGAAAAAGGGTCAGCAAACTGTGCAGAATCAACTGCGGAATGTGTTCCAGAGAGACTGGAATTCTGACTTTGCTCAAACTCTGTCCAGTCATCATGCAGAACATTGCAGTAGGAGGAATAAAACATGAGTTATTGTAAATCTCTTACCTTATATAATGTAGTATGACATGTTCTCAGTTTTACATGTGACCTTGTGACTTGCTGTAAATTGGATTGCATCTGAACATCCATTTACTCTGAGCAATGTTTTCAAAGAGTGCATTATAAACTATATATGTTACAAGCTTGCTGTACATTTCTGTTTTTTTTTAAGTGTCATTGTATCAATCAAAAAAATCAGAACATCCCTTGACTGTATCTCACTGTTATTGAAATGTGAAGTACAGCCATTGAATTCTGTTTACATCTGTGTAATATGCAGCTGCGTAATAAGATGAGTTCATGTCACATTATGGTGAGAATGTCTTATGTGCTACTCGTATACAATTGTACCCACTTTTGAAAATTGGTACACAGTAAAATTTTAGATTCTGTTAGATGGTCTTGTCTTGTGGTTACGTGGTATCATTAAGACTGAAAGTGGTGTGACACTTCCTTTCTGAAACAGAAGCACCACCCCTGAAAGTATTAATTATACAGATTTAGCGCTTAAATTAAACCAATCTCCTGTTACCCAATTCATTTGTCTATATTGTATATGCAAAACAGTCTGTTTAATGAAGGTCTTAGAAACATCTTCAGTGTGTTCAGTCACTTCAGAAATGGTTCTGAAAATCGCTTTGTTTACTTGTCTTGTGAAGATGAGAATAACATTTTGTAAGATTGACCATTTAATGGACACATGCAGCTGAATGAAGTCCCTATTTTGTAAAACTATTCTTCATCACCATTCTGTTTGTTACCCTGCAATACACTGTTTATATACAGCGGTGCTTGAAAGTTTGTGAACCCTTTAGAATTTAGGATTCATCAGATTTTCACACATCAGATTCTGACACAAGTCCTAAAAGTAGATAAAGAGAACCCAGTTAAACAAATGAAACAAAAATATTGTACTTGGTCATTTATTTATTGAGGAAAATGATCAATTATTAGGTATTAGTAAGTGGCAAAAGTATGTGAATCTCTAGGATTAGCAGTTAATTTGAAGGTGAAAGTAAAGTCAGGTGTTTTCAATCAATGACAATCAGGTGTGAGTGGGCACCCTGTTTTAAAAAAAAAAATGGGGATCTATCAAAGTCTGCTCTTCACAACACGTTTGTGGAAGTGTATCATGGCATAAAAAAAGGAGGTTTCTGAGGACATCAGAAAAAGAGTTGTTGATGCTCATCAGGCTGGAAAAGGTTACAAAACCATCTCTAAAGAGTTTGGACTCCATCAATCCACAGTCAGACTGATTGTGTACCATTGTTACCCTCCCCAGGAGTGGTCGACCAACAAAGATCACTCCAAGAGCAAGACGTGTAATAATTGGGGAAGTCACAAAGGACCCCAAGGAAATTTCTAAGCAACTGAAGGCCTCTCTCACGTTGGCTCATGTTAATGTTCATGAGTCCACCATCAGAAGAACACTGAACAACAAAGGTGTGTATGGCAGGGTAGCAAGGAGAAA